>WAAB01002622.1:98174-137850 GCA_013389865.1 Piaya cayana
CATGCCATTGGTCTCAGACCAGCAGTCCAGCCTGTTCAGATCCCTTTGCAGAGCCTCCCTACCCTCCAGCAGATCGACACTTCCACCCAGCTTAGTGTCGTCTGCAAACTTGCTAAGGGTGCACTTGATGCCTTCATCCAGGTCATTGATGAAGACATTGAACAGGGCTGGACGCAGCACTGAGCCCTGGGGAACCCCTCTTGTTGCTGGCCTCCAGCTGGAGTAAACTCCATTTACTGCCACTCTCTGGGCCTGGCCATTCCAGTTTTCTACCCAGGAGAGTGTGCGCCTTTTCCAGGCCAGAGGTTGACAGGAGAGCTTCATAAGGCCATACCCTCCTATGCCATGAAGTGATGTGTGGTAGAAACACATGTACACAAAGCGACGTGCCTTCATAGTCAGATATTATAGCTACACTTGAGCACTACTTAATTCTGAGCTGTGGTAATTGTCCGAGATCATCTTTTCAGCTTGCTTCCCATCCCCCCTCTCATTTTTTTTTCTTCCTCCTTACCTTCCCCCCCCCCCATTTTTTCTTTCTCTCTGAGGAACCCAATTGTTACAGCACATTGTATTCTGGCTGTGTGCGCAGCTGTATGTGCATGGGGTTAGTTTCTTGACCCAGGGACAGTTGACCAAAGGCTTCATTGTTGCAAGTGTTTCCCTTAGGCTGTCTACATGATTGCAGCATTGCTGCTGTGGAAGATTACCAAGAAAGCATTTTATATCACCGTTATACTTTTCTGTCAAGGTCTGTGAAGCTTTGTTGTACTGTGCTGTTTGGGAAGGTGTACAATCAATGTAACATAAAGGTATGATGACCAGTTAGTTGTTTCTTTCATGTGAGAGAAAGCAAACCAATGACAGGTATGTTCCATGATAAACTCGTGGTTTATTAGGTTCAGTAACTGCTTACTATTAGATGCCACCTCACAATATTTTATTGAGTGTGGCAGGGAAGTTTAAGTTACTAGAGGATTCTATTCTAACTGGTATTGTCATGGTAGTTCCAGCTGCTGTACAGCACTGGCATTTTTTAATTACAAGTTTGAAACTGCGTGGACACGTTCTTTCAAGTTTGTTTTTTTTTCCTTCATATAGTGTTACCTGCTGCTAACCTTTGGAGAAATCTGGTTGTGAGGTTTATACATGTGGCAAGAATTGATGAATTACGTCATACTATATATACTATTGAGCATAAGTACACAGACAGAATTACTCCAAGTCTTGGTGCTGAAGGAGATATGTTCCCCTTGTTTTTATTAACATACATAGTTATTTTGTTGTGTAATATTAGGTAACCAATAATTGTCTTGAATAGTTGTTGTGCAAAACAGTATTAGGACAAGCCATCTCACCAAAGGACCTGTTTTTTCTTTCTGACTGCTGCAGCACTGTCTTCAGTCATGGTTGTCTATAATTGAGAAATTTACCTGTTTGCTGATAAATGATGTTGGAAAAGAAGTTTAGGAAACTGCTTAATTGAAAAGGCACAGCCTAATCCCGTTTTTAATTCTTAAATCATACTGCACTGGTGATTTAAACAAAACTTGAGATGGCAGAAGTCATGAGCAATCTGAAGTTTAGGCAAATTAATTTTGGAAAAAGATGCAAGTAAATAGTTACCTTTTTGGAAACAGCTCTAAAGGTTAAGTTAGAAATTTTGGAATTCTTCTGTTTCGGTTAGTTGCTCCCTGTGCTTTTTAAATGGCAGGTGGTCAAAGTTGTAGATAACCAAGCAGTGGTTTGGTTACTAATCTGAAGTACTGCTGCAGAACAAGCTTTAAAGTACTGCAGTGCCAGTATGAAAAGACCTACTTTGAGCCACTAAACTTGACTGGTGTTTGAACAAATAAAAAACTTAATGGAAACATGCAGATTTGCCCAGAAATCAGGATGCGTAATACTGCAGTAGAATCTCACCTGAAAAGAAGAGAGGCTTTAAGGTCAGGATGAAGGAGCTGACTGAAAGGAATGCATGTTATAAAATAGGCATCCCCTTTGTATAGAGGATGCTAAAGCTAAAGAAGTACATCTTCTTCTGGTATGGATGCTAGTTAAAATCCTGGAGTTCTTATAATTGTAACGGATACAGTCCTAAAGAGTATGCTGGAATCCAGTCTACTCATTTGAACTATGAATGAATAAAAAGAAAACCCCAACCAACCAACACAAAAGAAACACAAACAAAACCCCACCCCAGCTCAAAACCCATACCTGTGTATTGGTGCAAGTTGTTCCCTTTCCTTCTTCTGTCTGGGTTTCCTTGCTGTCTCAGTCAGCCTCGTTTTGCCTAGTAGCAATATGGTAAAATATCAAGATTGCCTGAATTAATGTGGCTTGGGGATCTGTTGGTATGTGGTTTTTTTCCCAGCAGACTAATCCTTCTTTTTATATATATATATTTATCTGTATTTATTGGTTAGCTGAGACATCATGTGAATCTGCAGCTTGGAAGATTTGTCTGCATGTTTTGAACCACAGTTCATACTGACAAATTTAAGCTATGGCATTGCAGCTTCTTAATCTGAAATGAAGAACATTTGTTTTGCTTAAATGGAAGTTAAGGAATGCACATTTGCATAAGTGAATAATGTTTAAGATGTGGATTAACATGTAAGAAAAAAAATATGTGCAAAGCAAAAGGCTACCTACTATATTTGTGGTTGCTTTGTTTGGTTTTGCTTGTGCATCTTTCCTCTAAAACAAGAGTCCTTTAAAGATCCACAGCTGGTCTAGTATTGAGGCAGAGGCAAGGAGAAGGCATGGGTGGAACAGGCAGTTAAAGGATTTGTAGTGTTAGAAGGCTGCTTTCCACAACTGCACTGGCTTTTTTCAACAGGGCATTTCCATTAGAGTATATACAGATAATTTATGGAAGGTTATAGGTATTGAGTGTGCTTTGAAGTGGTGCTATTAGTCCCAGTCTGGAGAGTGTCAGGCCTATGCTTTTTAGGATGGAAGCAGTCTTTGCTCTTGAGATACAATCCCAAGGTTTGTTTGGTTTTCTTCTTTGTTTAGATTTTAATCTTTCTAGTTAGCTACTTTGGCCATGAATGGCCTTAACTTGCTATAGCTCTTTTCAGTTTTAATCTTACTGTCCAGGCTAATGGCTGAATAGATCTGCTTGATTTAGAAATCCTTCACTTGTATGTGGAACGAAGCAGAGGGTTAACCTGGGAATATATCAGTCATGCTTTCTAGCTTGAGGTGATGTAGTCAGACTG
The DNA here is from genome assembly GCA_013389865.1 of Piaya cayana. Taxonomy (NCBI): domain Eukaryota; kingdom Metazoa; phylum Chordata; class Aves; order Cuculiformes; family Coccyzidae; genus Piaya; species Piaya cayana. The sequence continues at coordinate 101,402 of WAAB01002622.1, forward strand.
AGGTCCTCTGCTGTTTCCTTTGTCAGAGGGTTATATAAGGCTTTGCGCATATGAGAAATTTGGTCACTGGGAAAACTTGTCTCATGGGAGAGATGTGGATGAAACTTTGATAAGATGTGGGTTTTTTTGATGTTCTATGAATGCCTTCTTATTTTGTAGTTCACTGGCATGTCTGAGCTCTTTTGTAGGTTTTTGCTGTGTTCACTACGGCAAATAATCCAACAGACCTCTGTGACAAAATCTATTGTGTGGATACAAAACCCCCCATGGTTTTAAAAACAGCTTTAGCTTGTGAATGATGGATGTCAAGCATAGTAGCTCATTCAATTCTGACACAGATTAAGAGAGAAATACATTTCAGTTAATAACACAATGGTCTCCTGGGTAGCTTGTATAGGAGTGTCAAACCAGAGCCCTCGTTGTGTCTTATGCAATGCCAGCCATTCTTTCCTGCCTTGAACAAATAAACTGTCAATGCAGGAAAACAAATTACCCTCATGTTCAGCTTTTTATGTAGTTTATGTGATGGTTTTGTAGTTTCCGATGGAATTTTGTGTGCTTTCAAATTAATGTGAGAAGCTTGCAGTTCCATTACAAGACAGTAAAGCATATTGCTGCTTTTCTTTGCTGTTATATGTATCTATGTGAGTTCTGCTTTCTGTGTTTATGCTCCATGGAGCACAATCCCTTTTCAGTATAACTCAGAGCAGGTGATGATGATCTTTCTAGACCTTTAGGTTAGATTTTGATGTGTTGGGGGTGATTATTGTAGGTTTTGCCTTGTTCTGTTTTCAAGTGTTCATGTTCTTTCTTCAGGATATGTGAATGCACGACTGGAGAAGGAAACGCCTATATTTAACAAGCAAAGGATTGATTTTGCACCTCCAGAGAAAATTAACAGCTTAGTGGTCTCCTCTAACCAGCTTTGTATGAGTCTTGGCAAAGACACCCTTCTCAGGTAATGCTGGCAGAGACCAGAAGTTATTGCTTGATTTCTTTTTTTTTTTTTTCTTCTTTTTCCTTAAGTTGCTAGAGAACTCACAATCACAAACTGGATAAGAAGACATGAACCAAATATGGAAAACACTAAGTGGTTATGCCTACTTGAACTTTTGTTGGGAGCGTGTTGTTGTGGTTTCTCTTTGCAGGATTGATCTTGGGAAGCCAGATGAACCTAATCAGGTAGAGCTGGGTCGCAAAGATGAAGCAAAAGTCTACAAGATGTTTTTGGACCACACAGGTGAGGCAGTGTACTATGTATATTCACAGACAGTGGTTGGCAGCAGGTGCAATTGAATGTATGTAACAAACACTGGTGGAGTAGTTCATTTTCCGTTCTGTAAATAAGGAGAACGGGTGGTTCTTCTGTGGGCAGGGCTCTATAGCCCGGGGCCCTGGCTACTGATTTACCCCTATAGAAAAACACTGGCTTGTTGTGTGTATATTGTTGCTTTTTAACTGTCTGAAATGAATATATGCTATTAGGCTGTTCTGAGCAACGCTGCTAAAACCAATAAAACAAAATCTTTTCAGTCGCCCTGTGCTGTATGTGTTTGCACAATAATTTTTTAAAGGACTGTAAAACATCCACAGCTCAGTGCAGCCTTGTCTGTTTTTAAAGACCAAAAGTTTTGAAAGAGATTCTCATGTCTGTCACCAATTGCCAGGGGCAAGAGAGAACTCTGAACTGTTTGTCTTCAGAACAGTTATTGAAATGGAAGAATAACTTCTTGCTGAAGCATGTGGGACTAGTGGTTTAAGTTTGCAACATATGGACTGCTGTTTTGATCCAACATGGAAGTTGCCCACATTCCTATTAATGTTTGGGAAAGTCTTGGATTAAGTATGTTGATTTTGGAGCTTATCAGATATGAGGATTAGAAGCCTCAGGAATTTGGCTTGCTTAGGCACAAGTGTTGATTTGTTTTCTACTTCTCCTTCTTCCTATATCCCTCTCCTGTTGGCAGGCTCTCATCTCCTGATTGCTATGAACACCAGTGAATGCCTTTACCTGAACAGAAGTGTTCAGAAGGTGCGAGCGCTCTCCAGATGGAAAGGCCATTTGATTGAAAGTGTGGGCTGGAACAAATTTCTTGGTTCAGAGACCAACACGGGGCCTATCCTGGTGGGGACAGCCCAGGGGCAGATCTATGAGGCCGAAATCTCTGTCAGCGAGGGAGGCCTCTTCAGCACTAATCCCGACCAGTACTTCCGACAGGTCTACACCTTGGAGGAGGAATCGGGACCTGCCCCAGTCTGCTGCTTGGAGATTGAACGAGGGATGGAAGGGAAATTTTTTATTATAGCCACCACTCAAAAGAGACTCTTCCAGTTTGTTGGCAAAGTGCCAGAAGGGACAGAGCAGCAAGGCTTCAGCTCCATATTTGCTATGCATGCTGACCATTTGCCCAGCTTCCGGGAGTTTCCAGCCAGCTTTGGTTTCAGTGAGATAGCTTTTTACACCCCAAAACTGCGCTCCAACCCACGGTCCTTTGCTTGGATGATGGGAAATGGTGTTTTATATGGTACACTGGACTATAGCCGTCCTGATTCAATTTTGAGTGATGAACGCGTCTGGGTTTATCCTTCTGATATTGACATAACTGTGAATAAGCCCATATCCATTGTACTCACCCAGTTTCACTTCCTGTTGCTGCTGCCTGATCGAGTGAAGGCTGTATGCACTCTGAATGGGCAGGTTGTTTTTCAAGATCTGTTCCTGGAAAAGTTTGGCTTACTGACACGCATGATCAAAGATCCCACAGTACAGCAGATATGGATCCACACTGAAAAAGTAGTATTCCGCTACCACGTCCAGCGGGAGTCTAGGGATGTGTGGAAGATGTATATGAATATGAATAAATTTGATTTGGCCAAAGAGTATTGTAAAGACCGTCCAGAGTGCCTAGATATTGTGCTGGCAAAAGAGGCAGAACACTGCTTCCAAAACAAGAGGTATTTAGACAGTGCAAAATGTTACGCACTGACCCAGAACTACTTTGAGGAGATTGCCCTTAAGTTCATTGAAGCCAAGCAAGAAGAGGCCCTGATGGAGTTTCTGATTAAGAAGCTAAGTAACTTAAAGCCTTCTGAGAAGACACAGACAACTCTGCTAACCACGTGGTTAACAGAGCTGTACCTAAACTGGCTAGGTATATTGGAAGGAGATCCATCACAACGAAATCTCTATTTGGATACACGGGAGAAGTTTCGCACTTTCCTAAGCAGTCCTAAAAATAAAGACTGTCTGTTTAATAACCGGGCATCTATTTATGAGCTGTTGGCAAGCCATGGGGACACGGAGCACATGGTCTACTTTGCAGTGATCATGCAAGACTACGAGCGTGTAGTGGCTCACCACTGCCAGCATGATGAGTATGATGAAGCTCTAAATGTGCTGTCCAGGCACAGAGATGAGAAGCTGTTCTATAAATTCTCTCCAGTCCTCATCCAGCATATTCCCAAGAAAGTAGTTGATGCTTGGATTTCTATGGGCTCTAGATTGGATGCCAGGAACCTCATTCCAGCCCTTGTTAACTATAGCCAGAGTGCCAGCACCCAGCAGATCAATGAAGCCATTAGATATATGGAATTCTGTGTCTATCAATTGGAGGAAACGCAGCAAGCCATTCACAACTACCTATTATCTCTTTATGCTCTGTGTCGGCCGGACTCACTGCTGTCATACCTGGAGCAAGCAGGAACCAACCCAAACAGGATCCACTATGACCTGAAATATGCATTGCGCCTGTGTGCAGAGCATGGGCACCACCGTGCATGTGTCCATATTTACAAAGTGATGGAATTGTACGAGGAGGCTGTGGATCTTGCCTTACAGGTATGTCTCTGTGTGTGTGCTATGATGTATAAGAATGTAGCCTGTTCAAGTGATCTTGAACCACCAAGCTGGACAGACTCAGCAGTGCAGGAACTGTGCATCTAAGTGTATAGCTGTTGTTCAGGATTCTAACTGCTTCCTGTTCTTAGCTGTGGCAATTATCACTGAAGAATGGCTTTGACAACTTAATCTGAGCTTCAGGGAGATGTTGGGATTATTTCTGTTGGCATTGGTGTCTTTGCTGAAATGTGTGGTCAGCAAAGCTACTGTAAGATGGATTTGCCCTTATTGTTGTGCTGGGCTTTGCTGTTTTCTGCTGGATAGCAAGCAGATCTTCAGACAGTAATGCTGGTGGAAAGAGGAGGCGTGTGACCTGTAAACAAGGAGGAGGTCAGTAATGTAGCCCTAGGCAATGAGATAGCAGGCACTAAGCATTCCTTGTCTGTCCATCTTCTAGGTGGATGTTGATCTTGCCAAGTCCTGTGCAGATCTCCCTGAAGATGATGAGGAACTCCGCAAGAAGCTCTGGTTAAAGATTGCTTGCCATGTTGTTCAGGAGGAGAAGGATGTCAAGAAGGCGATGGCCTGCCTCTCTAGCTGTGCCCTGCTGAAGATTGAAGACGTCCTGCCGTTCTTTCCAGACTTTGTCACTATTGACCATTTCAAGGAAGCGATCTGTAACTCCCTGGAGGACTACAACAAGCACATTGAGGAGCTGAAAAGGGAGATGGAGGAAGCCACACAGAGTGCCAAGAGAATCAGAGAGGACATCCAGGAAATGAGAAATAAGTATGGCTCTGTGGAGCCTCAGGAAAAATGTGCTGCTTGTGACTTTCCACTTCTAAACCGCCCATTTTACCTTTTCCTGTGTGGTCACATGTTCCATTATGACTGTCTCCTCCAAGCAGTTTTCCCAAACCTTCCTGCCTATAAGCAGGCAAAACTTGAAGATCTTCAGAAGAAGCTGGCAGCTACTAGTCAGCCTTCCAAGAGCCACCATCGTCCCAGGGATGCAGATACCATTAGCCTGGGGAAAGGGCAGCAGAGCCGGGAACAGATCAAAGCTGACATTGATGACATTGTGGCAGGCGAATGTGTGTACTGTGGTGAGCTGATGATTCGGTCCATTGACAAGCCTTTTATTGATCCCCAAAAGTATGAAGAGGAGATGCAGAGCTGGCTGTAGTTTTCCAAACCTGCAACACTGAATGCACCATAGTAGTTTTATTCACAACTTGTGAAGCTTCTGCAGTGGGAATATAACCTCCAGAAGCAAGAACTCGGTGGCTTTTGTGGAACTCCAGGGCAGCTGTCGTGGGGCCATGTTATCATGATTATGGAGAGCTAGTCTTGAAAACAGAGAGATATAGGTATGGCTGTCTGAGAAATCAAACGATAGTGAGAACTAACCTACTGGAATTCTTTTAGGAGGTGTTTTTTGCTTGCAGTTTTTCCAGGGTTCTCAGTGTAAAGCTAATGGAGTGCCTTGTTGTCCAGAAAAGGAAATGGGAACAGCCTATGATGTGTCTTCCCTCTTGCATGGTATATGTCTTGGTGAAGAGAAGCTTAAGGGAAAGGTAGTAAAGAACACTAGCAGTGTAGTCTTCAGTCATCACTTTGAAAGCTAGAATTGCTTTCTGTTTCCTTTTTTGTCTACAATCATATGCATGGAAAGAACGTGAAAGGACAAATGCATATATTTTTTGTAAACATCATGCTACAGAAATACATGTTTCTACACATTGTAATGTAAGAGTGTGTATAATTCTCAAGCAGGAGTGTCTCATAGTGCACTTAAGTCAGTTACCTACAATTCAAGTTGTATAATTTTTTCCCACAGGCTTTATGGACAAGCCTGTACATTTGAATTTTCTCTAGGTATTCTTCACTTTGTTTCTCACAATGCTTCCTAGCATATTCACTCCTTCCTCCCTCTCTCCATCCTGTTTCTACCATGATTGTCTTTGTATAGTGGATTTTGGTTTTGTTGTCACCCAAACCCAAAATTGTTAGATGCAGTAGTAATGGTTCAGCTGATACTCCACAAACAAGAACACAGCCCACCTGTATTGTCCTGCCGTGGTCCTCTTCAAGCTGCACTTGAGCACTAGACATCTTGTCTTAGGCTTCCTCAAGGGTAGACTACTGAAAAGTTCTGTTGGTGTGAAATTTGCTTTGCCATTTGAGGCCAGTACCTTTTGACCAGGTGGTCTTCTACCTTCCTTACAGTATGTGATGCTTTCTGGAGGTGGCTGCAGATCAGTGTTTTTGTCTACTGCTCTGACTTGGAAAATTCTCAAAAGCTGATGACTACTTTGCAGGAGAGGGAACAAAAAAATTTTGTTAATGATTTAGCAAGGGTTCCTCGCTTTATTTTTGAAGAAACTAAAATTTTAATGAAGTTCTGCTGCTTGGGGCTTAATCACAAATGTAGTAATGGCAGAAGAATGGAATGATGTAAATGAAAAATGGTGATTCTTGTAATTTAGGCAATAGAAAATGCTGTCTTCTGAACAACCCTTAAGATGTTCTTATTACTTGTTACATCTCTTTACTTTTGTGTTTTTTTACAGGATGCTTTACTGATATATTGGAGTTATTCTTTTCCTGTTAGTATTACAGAACAGCTGCATTGTTTCTGTTGTGATCAGGAGAGTAACTATTTTGTTTGCGCATAGATAATTCTTGGGAGATCTGTCTGCTCATCTGTAATATTGGAGGAAATATGTGTTCGTGGGAACTGAGGCACAGCAAGTAAATAAAACCCCCCTGAGATAGGGTGGTAGGGGAAGGGACCTCAAGAACCTACTGATTCCATTCTTGGGTATTAATATGTCTGAGTTCAGAAAACTAGAACTGGTTTTTTGTTTTTAAATGACTAGTACACATCATTCTCTGAGAGCTGTAGACTTGTGTGCCAGATAGATATACCACAAATCTCATGCTTCCTCACTGTTGTTAATTGAAAAATCTTTAACATCATTCACTGTCAAGGCTTTGGAGTATGTTAATGCCTGCAAAGAGTCCAGCGGTGATTAAAGTGCTAGCACCAGTAGTACAGGAATCTTCTGAAATTTCCTTACTTTGTCACATGCTTCCAAAGTTTCAGTAACCACTCACCTGTGCTTCTTGTCTGCTTCAAAGTATAACTCAGTGAAAAAGGCAAGAGTGCTCTTTAGGGGAAGTGAACTGCCTATGTTCTCCCATAAATCTAATCTGCAAGATCACTTCCTCTTTGGTTTCAGAATAGCATTTTTATCTTTTCTCCTTGTAATTTCAGCATAGTTAAATTTTAGAAATAACAGTCCTTATGTTTGGTGGGGTTTTTTTAGCTGCAAACAAACTGTATACCAGCTCTTGCAAATGATTGTGGCCTTGGGTATTGTCCTTGTCTGTGCGCATAACCTCTACCATTTACTTTAATACAGCTAGAGAATAGCATAACTAAAAGGGTGGGTGAGAGCCCCTGCCCTGCTTAACCAGAACAAATATCTGTAGCTAGATTTACACTGAAGGAAAGTAGTTGTGCAGACAAGGCCTGAAGCAAACTTGTGTGTGCTACCCTCACCTCTCACAGGCTTCGAGCAAGGAATTGGTGAAATGCTATGAGTTAGGGGAAACAATAGTGAGTGTGTGTTGTGGAGGAGTTTGTAGAGGAATTTTCCCTATGTGGTTGGAAGCTAATTGAAATGCTGAGAGCTGTGGGTTTTATCTACTTTCTGAAAACAAATGACTGGGCTGGAAATCCAGTAAGGCAACTTCTTAACAATCCACTAGATGTCGTTGCTGTCCATTTCAGTACTGAGGTTTGCTGCAGAGAAGGAAGTGTTCTGTAACTGGAGGAAGAATGGTACGAGGAACTGAAGCAGGTTCCCAGGGCCTTAAAAAGCAATTTCAGTTCATGGATCAACATTTTCCAAGTTTTGAAACTCAGTAGCTGGATTTACTGTGTTAACAAATGAGTGTAAGTCCTCTTTTGTTTCATTGCATTACAGTATAAGTTCCTACTGACCTAGCTGATGTAGTGAATTCTGAGATATCATCTTGAGGCTTGGAGCTGTGGTATCTGGTGGCCTTAGGTCTGGCCATTTTGCTTGCTTCCTCTTCACACTGTTTCAGCAGCAGAGACGGTGGAAGTGAATGAGAACCAGCCTCTTAGTTGTCTGAATTCAAAACTAGTGTGTTTTGTTAAAAACATGAGTGAAGCTGGGTTTGTAGTATGGTATTGGATGCTGACTTGCATAAATAGGGGAGTTAGTGTGTTTGCCTTTGCTTAGGAATTGTGGGGTCATAATCCCAATAAAGGGGCAAGTGGGAGCGGGAACATTTTGTATGCCACTTCATGCCACAGTTGTGTGCTGAGTTCTGGGAAGACAGACTGAAAATGCAACAAGTGTGCTGAGCCGAAATTTAAGGTTTGAAATATACAAGACATACAGAAATTTGGATTTTTAAAATTGTTTAAATATTTTTCTCCAGAGTAGATGGAGTACTGTGGGATTCACTCTGGTATGTGTTGTGTTTGTGAGAGAATCTTATGGGATCCTCAAAGCAGAGACCCTAGCCAGGATCTCCTCTCCTTTTTGTACGTGGGGGGAAGAGATCCCCTAGAAAGTGGAGGGAATGGTGGCTTCTATAAAGTAATGTATCTGACTTCAGAGAAGCTTCCCCAGTGGGACTGTGATATTGATGGATCTGTACTTTCCACATTGAGGTCATGAAGGGAAAAGAAGCTCATTTCCTTTGGAATATGAATTTTGGTATATTGAAGAGCTTAGGCCTTGAAAGCGGAACGTTGCAGGATTGCCTTAAATTTGCAACTGGTTGTGTATGGATTCAGCTCCTAAACTATCTGCTGCCTCTGATCACACCCAGTCCAGACTTTATACCTCAGGTTCCCTCTAAGATTTGAACTTTGTGATGTTGCTCTGATTTTTGAGACTTGTGACAATTCCCCCCTCGTTTGGTGTTTTCTTTCTTTCACTCCCAGATCTCATGGAAGGGCTTCATGCTGCTTATTTGAAGCTTTAAAGCAACCTGACCTACAGCTGCTTTCAGGTGAAAGGAAGAGAAAAAGATTAAACAAACTTGCTATAGATATACCTGTTGAAACTGGGAAAAGGAGCTTAGGCATTTCTTCTCTGCAATGGCCAGGGGTATTGGATGCAACTTGTTTGAGTAAGACTGCTTGCTTAGAAGCAAAGAAGCTACAGGAGCACTCCAAGGTTGAAAGTGCAGCTATAACTGATCCTTCAGACTCTTCGTCATTGTGGGGTGGCTCAGCAAAGGGCAGTTTCCAACTTGCAGCAGGTCTGTGTTGGGTTCAGACCTCCTGGTGAGTTTCATGGCCCCTGTGATAGTGGTTGTAGAGCTGTTTTAATTCAACACTTGAGATGCAGAACTTGCTTGGTGTGGAAATAAGCACAGCTGGTGTGTCTGTACAACATCAGGCTGTCTTGCTGCACAGAGATTTCTATCATATGGTTCCAAATACCACACAAATATGCTTGTTTTATAAAGGCATGTACAGGCTGTACCTGATGTTTATCAGGTAGTAATATTGGCATTTCCCTACTTTGCAGCAGTTTATATATTCCTTCTATGCTGCTGTGTTTGCTCTAAGCTGGGTTTTCTTCAGAAGAGGATTTGATCTAGCCTTTTGTTTAACACATTGTTTACTTCATCTGTAACTGAGAAAACTAAGAGTTTTTGCAATGAAAACATTTGGGAGAAGCTGAACCATAGCCTACCCCTCACTTCATGCCCCATATTGAATGGTTCATTGTAGGTAGCGGCTTATGTGAATAGGATTGAGCAATGGTTTGGTATCCAAAAACAGGTATTCTCCACTCCATGCAAGTGAAATACAAGTGGTGATCGCTTGGCATGAGATATGATCTTCGGAACACTTGGAGGCTGCTGGACTGTGCTCAAGCAGACATCTGTGTTTTCCAATTAGTCAGTTATTCAACAGTCTTTTTTCAACTCATTGCATATGTATACTGAATAGATTTTCTATTAAATAAATTCTTACTGTAGAACTGCATTAATAAAAAACTTGCTCCTATCTATAGGTTCTCTTGTTTTCCCGTGTTTCTTAAAACAGGATGCACATTATGGTTTTCTCTGAGTAGATCTGATGTGTTTTGATCTCTGATGTTTCAACTCTGTTCCACTTTTATTTTTGTACACAAAGGTGTGTATATTGGGCCAGTACTTTTGTATGAATTACGAATGTCCCAAACAAAAAGGAACACAAGGGATGCTGTGTTACTTTTTTAGGACTTATCCCAACAGAGACTCTACATGACAATTATTAGCAGCTACCCCAACTGGTTTGGATGGCTGCTGTGTCTTTTTCACTATGTGGAAAAGATACTTATTCTCTGGTAAGAGTTTCTGAAGGTACAGGTAGTCAAAAATTGTTTGTCTTGGGCTAATTGGACACTGGAACAGGCTGCCCAGGGAGGTGGTTGAGTCACCATCCCTGGAGGTATTTAAAAGATGGGTGGATAAGGTGCTGAGAGCATGGTTTAGTGGTTGATCGGGGTGGTTGGACTTGATGATCCTGGAGGTCTTTTCCAACCTAGTGATTCTGTGATTCTATAATTAACAGTGTTCTATCAAAATAGGTATTATGCAATTTTTCTCATAGTAGCTATCAAGATAACACTAATAGGTGGATTACTTTATTTAGATCAACTATACATGTGGTTGAACCATATGTTACCATGCTTGTAAACAGGGCCATAAACTTAGATCAGCTCATGCTGTTTGAAAAGTCTGAGCAGAATGTTGCTGGGTGGGGAGGAGACTGATAGTTGAGGCTGAATCTCCTAGGTGTCCCAATTCTTTGTTTATTGCTTGTCTGTGTGACGCAGTGTGACTGTCTCAGGGTGACATCTTGCATTTGTGTTACAGTGGTACATTCTGCTGAGCAACCTTTTAGGGAGGAAAGCACTTCCTTATGTTTTGAAGTCCATCTCAAACACTTGCCTGCTTGCCCAGTTAATGAGATTGGAACAACTAGCACTGTGTCATCTTTCTGCTATGTTCTTCTGAAGGGTTGCTTGTGGTAATCCTCAGTATGTGCTTCAAAGACTTGCAGTGGTGGGGTTTCCAAAGCAAAAAAATATTTTGGTACAGGAAACATCTAACAAAAACGTAACATGCTGAAAACCCATTCCATGATAAGCCAGAGTTTGTTTTCATTCTGTTGAAAATTCTCAGTGAGGAAGTAACTTTAAGCTGTGAAGTAACTTTTTTTTTTTCTTAAATGTTTTTCAGCTCAGACTTCTCAGGGAATGCATGAAAGACAGAAATGTCCTCTCTGAGCTGGAGTGAGTGCGAATCAGTTCACGTGGACTTTTTTGTTTTAAGTAGAATCTTAAATTTGTTTGTGGCTGTTGATGGAGAAATGCCTTATGATCCTGCATCTACCTAATACTTCTACACGCAGCCAGTTTTAAGAGGCTACGAAGTACACCAATGTATAGCAGTATTAATCAGTCAGCAAATCTTAGCAATAGTTTCTTTTCTGGTGTAAGATCAATGCTGGTTCACCGACAGCTGTTTTTCTGTGCTGCATAGTTACAAAGTATAGAGTCATAGAATAGTTTGGGATGGAAGGGACCTTAAAGATCATCTAGTTCCAACCCCCATGCCATGGGCAGGGACACCTCCCACTAGACTAAGCTGCTCAAGGCCCAGTCCAACCTGGCACAATGTAGTAAGGAGTTTTCAGAAGAATCTCAAGAGACCCTTGTATCCTTATGGAGAGGCAACTGGAAGGTGGGCCAAAAATAAAGGGGTGGATTATTAGCCTGCCAGTCATCTTGTCATACCCTGTGTTATGCTCTGAAGAAAATCAGTGATTTGGGAAGTTCAGGCTGAAATAAAGAAGTAGAAAGAATTTCTACACACAACATATAGGTATTTCTGCTCATCCTTGAGCCCATCTGCATATTGCTACACCAGAACAAGCTTGCTGGATGCTCTCTATGAGTCAACCAAAATCATGTAGTAGGGTCTTGGACAGAAGTTCAGAGCGGTCCCTTGGCCCATTTGTCGAAAGTCTGACCATTTTGGGAGCTGACTGCTTCCATATGAGACCCTGAATCAATAGTGATGGTGGAACCATTTCTGTGTGATACTTGGCATCTTGTATCTTTTTTAATTAATTCTTCAGTTGCTGTGACAGGCATTAAGTCAGCAGTCACCTCTATCTGCCACTCACTCCTTTCATCATCTCTCCGTACTGCTCTAGCAAAGAACTGTTTGATTCTGACGTGAATACTAAATGTAGGAAGGGTTAGTAGGGGGTGGATGCTGGATCTCCCTCCCACTACGCTTAAAAAATAACCAAGGAAGAGAATTATGTAGAGAGGGTAACGAGAGGCCCACTGACTTCAAGGGTTCAGAAGGATGAAATGTGGGAGATAGACCAAAGCAGCAACAGGGTAATGTGATGAAAGTAGCTTGGTATGTTTATTTTGATACAGCAGGATTAGGACAGACTGTGAAAATACTTGCTTCTGGCCAGATCAATTTCTAAAGAGTGTGCTACTTTGAGTCGCAGACAGGAGCAATAGGAGAAGGTTGTGAGGGAAAAGGTATCTCAGATTTTATAATTTGCAACAGACATAAAGGATGATCTACAAACTTCTTATGTTGATGGAATGAGGAGTTGTTAGAGACTAAGACAGAGCACACTTTAGATTCAAAAGGGTTATGGCTGTACCTAGATGCCGCTGAGTGTCATACCTGGCTTTTAGGTGCTTTTATTTCCTAAACTATCCTGCCTGTGTGTTAAAATACTCGGGATCCTTAAGATGTTCTTGAATACTTACACAGCTGAGTCACAACTAAAGTGTCAGTAGGACAATTAAGTGTTTTTGAATTAACATCACTCCTCTGTTGCCCCATGTAGGTATTCAGAGCTGTCCAAGCAGTGAAGCAATAGTGTGGTTGTTTTAACAACATTTAAGATTAAAATCTAAAGAGATTGCCCACAGTAGCGTGGTCATGTTAAAGAACTGAGTCTGGAATTTTTTTAATATATTTTTACTGCTTTTTCAGTGGCACAAATGACACCTGAAGAGGATTTGGCTTTTCACTGTGTCCCCTTCTTTCTGAATAATACCATTAATGTGTATGGGAGGCTCAAGATGGCTGGAGAAGGTGTTCCTGCTGTTGACAAAGAGCTATCCAATCCTGTACAGAAGAGGCAGGGTAGTTTTTCCCCCTTTCAAGATGAGGTCATACAGGATCCCTATTTCAAAACAAAACCAAAACCCCAAAATGCAGTGCATCAAATCTTTGTCTACCAGCTCAATTTCTATTCCCTGTCTGAAAGTTTTAATTTATATGATTGGGTCACAAACCATAAGGAATCTGTGGGTTATGATAGCCTAACAAAATTTATTGTGTCCAGATGGGTACTGTCTGTGGGGATGTAAATGCAACTGAACCTGCATGTTAGATGGAGATTTCAGCGTTTCAGGGACGGGACATTACTGCATATATATTAAAAAAAAAAAAGTTGTTGGATTTGCATAAATAGGAGTGATGCTGTCTGCCAAACTGTAGTCCAATACATACCAAATTCACCCCTTTAATAGCAGGAAGGAAATAAGATCTGTATCTCTTGGGAACATGCTTCTAAAACCAATTTTCAGTTGGTTCCTCTGTCTCCTTTTAGTTCCTTTGAATAGTAAAGATTCATGTTCTCACTTTTTAGTTACAGCAGCCTTGGATACTAGATCACTGGAGGATGTTGATTTTCCACCACTGTCTGATTAACGTCTTAACTTGGGTGTTGGTGATGCTCTCGCATGTTCAGGTGCCTAATTAGGATTCTTACTGCCCCAAAACAGTTATTTTGGATCCCAGCCCAGCATGTGTGGGCATTGGAAGCATTTAGATATTTATACTGATTTCAATTTCCTTCTTTTCTTTGGGCCACTTTCTTATTACAAGAATTCCTTGTTCCTTCCATGCTCCACTGAATGCAGCACTCCCAGGGTGGTGCCTTAGCAGTAGACGTTATGCGTCTACCTTTCCAGCTGCTGGGGCCAGTGAAAGCAAGTATAACACAGCAGTGACCTGAAAGGCACAGTAAAAAAATAAAACCAAAATAAAAAAAAACCCAAATCACTGCCTTTGACAACCCCTTCTATCTAATTTTAAGAGAATACTTAGCCTTCTGATTTATTATGTCAAATGCTTTGAATATTTTTTCTGGTTGAAATTTTCATCTGAGTTTATGTAGGGCAGCAGAAGGGTGGACAGCATAGATTGGATCTTTCAAACAGTACAGTACTGTTTCTATTCTGATTCATGCTTTGAAAGGTGAATCAATAAAGTCCGATTCTTAGAAGTCTTTACAATTGCCACTTAAACTTTCATCTCTCACCTTCTGGGTGCTCATGGTAGACAAGGACAGCAGCAGTGGTGGTCACTTGACAGCTACGTGTGTGCAGACTAGCTCGAAGTGTTTGCTGACTGACCAGCCAGCTGACAGCAGGAATGCAGAGCAGTGAATTCCCCTTTGCTTTCCCTTAGTGGAAGCACTGGCTGGATTTCTCTGTTCCACCGAGCTGCTTCTTCCTTCAAAACTTGTAGGAATCTAGTAACTTTGACACTCTGCCTCATTCTGAAATTCAGTTGAAATCTGTCAGTATGTCTTTGTTGGGAGTTCAGCACCAATAAGTGTGATTTTTTTTTTAATTTTTTTTTTAATCAAACCTTTGTTTCTTTCAGAAGCCAGGGAAGTAATGCAAATATTGTATCTGAGCTGCTGCAATCAAACTTGGAAGAACAAAATTAGACTTGAGCAGGAGCCTGAATGTATGACTGGAGGAAAAAAAACCTACAGAGGACATATTTTGAACATTTCTTATCAGAAAGCAGTAAGAGACTAAATTAGGAGACATTACTTGAAAGAGTCCATAGGATCCTCTACATATCATTAACAGATGGTTCTAAGAGGCAAGCGTGGAAATGCAAACTCATGCGTGTTTGTGCTTTCTCTGCCCTGTGCCTCTTCTGGCAGCACTCGCTGGCATAATCTGTTTCAAATTAACCTTTTGCTTGAGATATCATTACAGGGGCTGGCATAATTCATCCCATTGCTTGACAGATCTGTGTCTCCCCCTCCCCACACTGCCATAAAAAGGAATTATGTCAGAATAGTAGAGAAACACTGGGTGTAGGATCTTGATTGTGAAAGGCAAACTTTCTTCTCCTGCTGTAAGTTTTTCTGTGCTTTCATTGCCAGGGTTGTCCACACAATCCTCTACCCCAATTACCCATTGATTAGGGCTCCTCTGGTAATCTGCCAGATGCAGGTTTGTTACCAACAGATGGCAGAAAGCATTTGAGGTAATGAGAGAAAGGATAACGATTGCTGATCTGCATAATAATCAGCTTGTGAACAGGTTTCATGGTTTTTGGGTTTGTTTTTCCCTGTATTTCTACTAATTCTAAGATTGCACTGTTGGACAACCAGGCACCTTTTCTTGAGTTAAAGAAATAGTAGCAGAGGAACCCATTTGTTCCAGCCACTCTTAAGAATTCTGAAGATACATGTACTTTCCACCACTGACAGGTTAAGATTTTATCCAGAGTGTCAGATATTGTGCCCATAGTGCTAGGAATGAACACTGAATCCTCTTGTGAGCAAGACCTATAACCAACTATGTGGTCAGAAATACTCTCCCTTCTCTGTTTTTCTGAGACAATTTTCTCTAGCTCTGATGCAAGACTGGAAGTTCCTCAGAACAGTATCACCTTTGCACTGTTCAATGCCTAGTCTGAAAAAATGACATTCCACTTCCATATGTTTTGGGGTTCTTCAACCAAATTCTGCTGCTTTGCACCATGAGACAGCTGCACCATTGCCACATACAACTCTACATCTAAACTAATCTGGAGTCCTTGCAGGAAGAAGTCTTCTCTGACTTTCTCTAGGGCACTGTTACTGGAGTTATATACCTCAATAACTCACTGGTTTCCCATGCAAGACTTATAGGGTGGATTTTTATTGTTTGAAATCTATTTGCATTTAGACCGTTTCCATTAGTAACTGTATGAAACAAGCCATGTAACATTTGTGCCCCTAAATGAACTTGGTGCCGTTGTCTGTGGATTTTGGCAAAGGATTTGCATTGTAGAACCTTCTCAAAAAGGATCCTTACACATGTGCAGTAAGTGCTAATGCTGGACTGTTCTCCATTTATTCTCCCCTTTACTTTGTGAAATTCCCATCTTCGTTCAAGGTCTACTTGGAGATTTTATGAAATCTGGACTTGATTCTACAGAACAGTAAATGCAGATGATTTCCCGGAGAATTACTTTTACCCTGAGTGTTGATAATACAGCAGCCCCCTGCCAATTCTGTCGAAAGATGATATTTATCACAATCTCATCTGTATCATGTACAACCATGCACTCGTTGCTAGTAACATTAGTATCTGAACTTTACAAGGCAATCACTACCTACTCCTGTCAGTGTCTTGCAGCTGTATAATCTGAAGGAAGCAGAAGATTTTTACTTTGGAGCTTAGACTCTAAAGCATAACACTTTACTATTAAATCCTGATGTTCTGGCTACAGACATTGCTCTTGGTTACAGGATTTCCCAGTCCTTAGCCTCATTTCTAAGGAAATGATGCCTGAGCATTTGAGCTCATGCACATTTGTTACATCTTTTTTTTTTTCCTGTATCTGTGTTTTCCCTCTACAATTTCTGTATCTATTTGCCAAATGCAATTTTATTTGACAGATACGTTGTAAAGATACTGACTTCCTACACATTCCCTGAAAATAGATGGTGGGGAGTGGTTCTTATTTGTGCTTCCATAGACAACACCTATGCTGTGTGCTTGATATTTGAGATGCTAGAGAATCCATGTTAAAAAACTGTGGAGGCTGTAACAGAGAAAAAAATTTCATCTGATGCTGGGGTTCGTTAGACACATGGGAGTCCAAGTGCTAATTCATATAACAGCCATCTTACCTAATTCAGTTTCTGCAACTGTTTGTGAAAACTACTCACAGTAGTTACTGTGTTGGGAAAATCTCAAATTCCTCATATTTTTCAGAGCCTACATTTAACTGTCCTAATTTAGCACCATTGCAACATTACAGGTTATCTTTGTAGGTGCCTGTGAGACACTTGTGGACATGTTCTGTACGTGTTCTGGGAAGAGGATGGCTGAATGGTTTCCTGTCTTAGAGAAAACAATGTTTCTAGAAAGAGATGGGAGCTTTTAGCCATTTGGTAGAACAGGTGACCCCTGATTAAGTTGGGTCTTGCCCAGAAGCCTTGCAGGGATGAAGAAAAGCCTAAGGCAGAGATTTCATCTGTATCTGAGCTGGCATTTGTTTCTCCTGGCTTGTGGATGACACCAGTGGGCAGTAAGACCTGACAAGGAATGTGTGGGGAGGAGGGAAGAGGTAGATCAAGCTAGAAAAACTTTAATCTCTTGATCGTGAGCTATTTTATTTACTGTATCTTGGACTGCTGAGAGTGGATATGTAAGATAACATGTATTCCTAAGGCAAGGTCTCTCTTGGTGGAAAAAATAATTATGACAAATAAGAGTCAACTGTGAGACTGTGTGTATCCTGACAGAAGCATGCTGGGTGAAAACCAGACTTCTTGGAACTGATCATAGTGTAAGTAAAAACAAGTGAGCGGAGAGGGGTGGGAGTGGGAATGGGGGTTGGTTTTGGGGTTTTTTTGTTGCTCTATTCTACATTTCTTCCAAAGAATACTGTTAATACTTTTTTGTTGTTGTTTGTTTTTGGTTTTTGTTATTGCTCAGGCACTTGCCTGGTGTTAACTGATTCCAGGGTAATCAGCAGGCTTCAAAGTGCAGTATTGCTGCAGGGTTAATGATTCTCTGCCATGGGAAATTGGGGAACACCATGGCGGGACTGCTTCTTTGAGTCTGGACAGGTGACTTGGGAGGTGGTAACAGCACAGGCTACTAGTGAAGGGCAGAACTCTCTGTTGGGCAGCAGAGACTGGGGAGAGGGGCCTTTGGTTCTCAAAGGGAACTTCTTTAGCTGGGGTAGGGGTAAACATGTAGGGGGAAGGGAGGCTTCCTGGGAGAAGAGCTAGAGTCTGGACTATGTCCATCTTCCCTACCTCATTAATCTTTCCAAAAGATCACTATATTTGTTAGCTAGTAAAGCTGAGTTAATTGATCACTGGCAAAAGGTAATACTGCTGAGCTTGGTTCCTCCTGTTGGAGGTTAAGCTGAGGTCCTGCCACTGAATTCCCAGGACCACATGTAGATTGAGTTTGTCACGCTAGTTACGATGCTTCACAAGGATGTACTTCAGCTTCTACATCAACCTTTTAAGGCAAGGAATGGAGAATGAGGGTTTATTTAGGGGACAAATAGAAATGCATCTAGAGTACAGAAATAAAAGTAGAGGGGCTTTAAAGTCTTTAAGACTATACCTCTCCATATGTTTTCTTGAACGGGTTCTCAAGGCTGCTGTGTACTGTAATGTCACTTCAAGCCCATACAAGACCTAAAATGCTGCTCTTTAGCAGATACTTAAATGAATGAGGCTGTGTTACTTAAGACAGTGTGTTCAATGAAGTAGCGTCCAGAACCTTTCCTACTAGCAAAAGTGAGGCTAAGCTTAGAAGCTGCTGAGCTGCTCTTAATAGCTTATCACAGTTATTTTCTCTCTGCTGTTATCCTGGCTTTGACTCCTGGCTTTGGTCCACCTGGTAATACTGTGCACCTCCTGTCCAAGATGTCTTGTGCGGTCTTGTTTTAGGCAGCAGAGAGCTGCAAAGTTTTATGTTCAAAAGCACTTGATTCGTTACTGATTACTGCATAGTTAAGTGTTTCTTCTGGCTGTAATCTCTTGGAAATGAACGTAATCAAAAGGTATAAGTAGCATTGGAGAACAGGTAACTTGCATTTCTACATGTGCCTGATTCTTACTTGCACTTGCATATCCAGAGTGCTGCTCAAAACTTGTGTTTGCTGCTGCTGAAATTGGTACTCGTCATTCTTCAGAAATAAATTGCAGGGTTTTTATTCTTTATCCAGTACACCTGCTTCCACTTTCTTCCTTCCTTCCTTCTATGAAAACCCTTAGCTATGCCACTTTTAAGGTTACAGAGGGTCAAACTACAGCAAAAGCATTGCTAGCAGCTTCACAGAAAATAGTGGCTGGCACATGGCATCTCTAATTCCTTGTAGTGCTTAACTAGTCTGAGAATGCTGAGCTATTCATTAGCACACATAACAGTACTGTATGGGTACTTCAAAGAGGGAATTTAAACTCCAACAGTCCTACTGAGATATTTTATTGCCTTCAGTTTGAGGCCCTTTCTTCTGAGTGAAGATGTCTGGCTTCATAGGTTCAGGTTGCTTTATTTACAGATGGCACGCTTTTAATTTATTTTTAAAGGGCCTCTCATAGCAACCCCAGCTTTAGAATGAATCTGAGAGGGGGTTGTGTTTGTTGTAGTGTATAATTCTGAGAGTAGATCAGATACTTGTAGAGGCTAACCTTTCTCTTTAATAAGAGCTAGGAAGCATTGCAACCACAAATGGTATACGTTTTTTGAGTCTCCCACAGAGTGGTATCCTATGCTGTACATCCTGAGTACTAGACAGGCCATGGTGAGGCAGGACATTTCATAAGCCTCTCTGTGTTCGGGAGCTCCAGATAAGTGCTAAGAGCTGCAGAACAGGGAGGATGCTGTTTGTGTACAGGCACCATAAGCTCTGGTGGCTGAACTGATTAGGATTCCCAGCTGTTCTATACCTCCCAAAAGCTGTTGCTTTGCAGTGGTGTTGACTGGGGAGGATCTGAGTAGATAAGACAAATCAATGCTCAAACTTCTAGAGAATAACTTTTAATATCTTCTTGAGCCAAGCTGAACAGTACTGCTAAGCAGGAAATAGGATATGGTGGTGAGGAGTGTCTTATCTCTTGATAGCTTACAGGAGATATCAAAACCCACTGTGATGCCAACTTTGGTACGTGATGGTATTAGGAGCTGCTGTACCTCTTTAACAGCTGACCCTGCATTGGGGATGTTGTGCTCCTCACTTGAGTGAGACATGGTAGATAATTGCATGAAGGGGAGTGTGATATTTTTTCCTAACTATAACAGTTAAATCTGCAAGCACATATGAGAAATGCCACAATTTTAGTTTTTGTTCAGCAGGGCTCTGTTCCTTGCTCGCAGTTACTGGGATTACCAAAAAAAAATGTGGGGAGTCTATTTTTGACTGAATATTGATGGGTTTTTTTCCCCTCTGCTTTGCTTTTATTGTGATACCAAATGAAAAACTCTTCATGCAGTCAAGACCTTTTTCTCAAAGCTGATGCAAACCAGAACCAAATAAAATAACTCATAAGTTGTTATTTGCTTAATGCTTTTATTCTTTGAAGGTGTAAAATCTTAGTACACTTTCCTGGTCCTAATATTTGCCTACTCTATGGCCTTGAGTCATGTAATGCTATGATCAAATAGGAAGAATGATACCTGGGGAAAGTGACTGTTTGGCTTTCAGAGGAAACAGGAATATAAGACAGGCCTATTTCTGAGTCAGAAAAAGATTGTTCACTATGTGTATGAAGGACATGGGGAGAAGAAGGTTCTCAAAGAAAGTGTATTGCAGGTTTTCTGTCCTCTGCCTGGATTACTGCCAGAACTGGTGATGGAATGAGAGCTGTGACAGATTAAAGTTACACTAATCCAGATCATCCAGAAATGTGAGACCCCCAATCATGCATGGGTAAGCCATAAAATTAGACTGTTGCTATTCTGACAAAGAAAATACTCTTTCCTAATGTTCCACTGGAACTATTATATTGCAATCCAGAGACCTTGCTGTAAGTACTCGGAGATTTCTTGATTCTTTTGCTTGATGTCTTCATTCCTCAGGAACTGAGGAATTCTTAAAAGGCTGCAGTCGTGTGCAAGCCACCTATTCAGTGTTTAACAGATGGCTTTGTTTCATTGTTTAAAATGTGTTGTGATCAAAACAATGCCAGTCTGTATTGGAATGCCACACCACCTGAGCTTCCCTTCCCTGCTCAAAATACAAGCTTGTAGTTAGTTCTCCTGTTTCACTTGAGCTTACTCTCATCTTCTTATTGGGGTAGTTTACTGTATCACAGAATCNCCCTCCTCTCCACAACCTCCCTTCAGGTAGTTGTAGAGAGCAATGAGGTCTCCTCTCAGCCTTCTCTTCTCCAGGCTAAACAACCCCAGCTCTCTCAGCCGCTCCTCATAAGGCCTGTTCTCTAGCCCCTTCACCAGCCTAGTCGCTCTTCTGTATCACAGCAGGGCATCATCTTTTATATTCTAAGATATCTCATGGCTGCCTTTTTTTGCCTCTTTTAAAATCAGCCAAACAGAACTATTCTCTCTGGCACACAAAACATTCCGGGCTTCAGCATGGGCTGATGCTACAGGTGAAATGCAGTTGCAGTGAGTCAAATAGAGGAAGGGGAACTCTGTTTTGAGGATTGGGTTTGCTGGGTCTGAACAGCTTTGTGCATATACAAGAAATAGCACTTTGTGCTTCACTTGCAGTTGTGTGAGGTTCTTTGGCAGGTTGCTCTTGATTTCCCTTGTTATAAAAAGAAGCAAATGCACTTCCACCAAAAATCTGTACAAAAGAGGTTGACTTTCATTTGACTCTTGGGTAGAAATGCGCAGTATCACTGTAGGCATAGTTTATAGATTTTTCCCTGGGAAGAAGATAGCCTTCATAGAAAGGTAGACTATGCATCTCTTGTTAGCTTTGATGAAATAAGAATAACTAGAAAAGCAAGGAGTTAGACTCAATGATCCTTGTCTGTTCCCTGCCAACTCAGGACATTCTGTGATTCTAAAAATTATAGGAATGCAATGAAAGAACATAGTGTTCCTACATGTGTGTTTGATGCTGCAGCTTGAGTATTAAAAGCTGGGCCCTGATGCAAAATTTCTCAAGAAATCTTGCCACTCAGAGAGCAGGCTTCCAATACCAGAAGACCAAGAAATCTGAGCACTTACAAAAATGCGATTCTTCTGCTGCTCTTTTGTGACTCCAGCATTTGTTACACTTCCTTTCATAGCAGAGAAGGACAGAAGCTAACTTTAAAAATACAAGTGTTTCATCTTGATCTGCTTTCAGAGTCTGAGCTTTAAAAAAGAAAAAAACCAAAAAGCAAAGGTGAAAAAGGTGCAAGAGGTGGTGACAGGGACTGTTGTATCTTGCTTTGTCAAGTTCTTCTGTACAACAGTCATGTGAGGAGACATAGCTCTGATCTAAAAGGAGTCATACTTTACAACCACAACTTTGTGGCAGGACAGCACATGCACTAGCTTGCGATGCCACGTGGGTCTCAAAACCCCTCAGGCTTGTCTATAGCATGGGCCCCCTGTCCTCATCACTTCACGCCTGTTTCTCTGTGACTGAAACCCTCTGCCTTTTGCAAAAAGAACAGTTAATGCCATTCCTTGACTAAAGCCGTAGTGTTTTTCCCCCTAAAGAAACCTTGCAAAACGTTGTATCTCAAAAGCCTCTATTGTGTGCAAATTTTCCTCTGCAGCTTACAAGCTGATTGATCCCCTGTGGGTCAAGGGGAAAGTGCCAGCAAAGGGAAGAATTTGCTTCTGCCTTTTCAAGACTTGTCCTGAAATGCAAGTGATCGCATGCTGGAAAGTGATTCTGTATGTTTCTGAGAATTATGAATATAATCCAAGACAGCTGTTGTGCTAGCATGTCCCTTCCTCTCCTCTGGCACTAGATCAAGCCCCTGGGTTTTGAAAACCTGTATATGAAGCCTCCACACCTGGTTGTACAAAATATTTCTGCTCACCGTGAAAGGCATTAGTATTATTTCCTCTTGTGCTACAGAGGATCCTGATAAAATTTTGGCCAAGCGCAAGGCTCTTGGTTTGCCTTTCCCTGAACTGCTTTTAAGTAAAAGGAGGTGCTTAGAAAAAGGAGCTTCACCTTTGGATTTTTGGGGGCACTGTAGCTCCTTAGTCTTCCTCTGGTATTAGGACAGTGCTAGAATCGAGTGTTGTTCTGTCTGCTGTAGACTTCATCCTGAATGAGATTGATTTGCAAAATGCAATGAGGGTGGGGGAAGAGAGGGGAAAAAAAAATCTGGTGCAAACACAAATAATCTGTGTGCTGTTGCGCCAGGATGTAATTGTCGCAGATCTGTGGGAAGTTGTTCTTCCTTTCCTTAAAGAGAGAAAAGGTGGTGGTGGGGGAATATCCACCATTCTCCTTTACTTTAGCCATGTTTTTTAAATTAAATAAGATATTTGGGAAGTTTAACTGCTGTTGCAACTCCCACTATAACAATTCAGGCTGCTTACAAAGCTTATAGGCTCCTCTACCTCTCCAGCACTATTTTCCAGCATTGGAGAAATCTATAGTTCTGGCCCTGTGGCATTTTTCACAGGCAGTAGGGATGTTAATGCCAGAATCTTGGCAACGTTCCAACCAGAGTAATTGCATTGTGCTGACCTGAAATTCTTGCTTCTACACAAGGTCACTTCAGGCACTGACAGAGCTGAGGGTACAACTCGGTGCCCTGCTTTGCCCTCCTCTCCATCTTCTTGCTCTGTCCTTCAGTTGCCTTCTCCTCAAAGGGACAGAGGGCTCCTTGCTCACTCTAAGGTACCCACAACCCCGTAAAACTTGAGTTAAGGAAATGTGTCTGAGCAAATCCCTTGAACTGCTGTCACTAGGTTTTGAAGTGTGACCCAGTATCCCACTTCCTTTGATAAATCCCAGACAGTGGCTCTTTTCTTGTTCTCCCTTCGACCCCTTTTGGAGCCAATGTGGCACAGCTAATTCATAGAGGAAATTACATTTATTACTTTTCCTAGCAAATGCGCCCTCTTTGCAATGCCGTTTTGTGCCGTGCAGGGCAGATGCAAGTCAGCCGGCCCATTTTCCTAATTTCATTTGGAAGGATCAAGAGACACCATGCTGGTCTCACAGGCTGGGAGCTCAGTCTATAAAGAAAAGGCGCAGCAGGCTCCTGTATTGATGGAATCTATGGCATTGCACCAAACGTTGGTTGTCCAAAAAAAAAAAATCTCAAGGACAAAGTATATCTTTCCAAAAACATAACGAACTGCCCCAACAAAACTAAACCAGCCTTTGTGACAACCCTGACTTGGAGGAAGGTGTTGGGGCAGTAATTCGGCTGTTGTTTTGGTGCAGATCTGCTTGTGCTGCCTTTTGCCTTCCCATTCTGCAAGGCAGAGGTGACAAAACCCTTGACTAAGAAGCTCTGATGTTCGAGGCAAATCTTTCTACATGCCATGTTTGCATAGTCTCCTCTGTGACTGTGCACAGACCTAAATCTACAGCCACTAATCCCACAGATCTTTGTGTACTAATTCTTTACAGTGATTCTGTGCTTGCTTTCCTCTTACACCTAGCCTCTCTTTGATGTCCCAGCTTGCAGGTTTTTAAAATAACACAACCTAGGAAGTATTCAAGGTGGGTATAAAATGTGTGAGAGAGATGCTGGCCAGTTTGGGGACTGGTTTTGTTTTAAGAATGCTTTTGGTCAAAATTGCAGTGTTATCCTCATCTACACTCTGTTTTCCTTTTACTGTCCTTTGCCTTTCATTTTTGCCTGATTGTTTTTCTTAGGAAGGAGTTACTAGAAAAAGGCATGATAATCATACCTGATATAATTATATAACGTGGTTTTGATGGGCATCAGCATGGTCTTTCAAGCTTTCTGAATTCAGCAGTGCTGTCAAAACTAATGCTAGAGGATGTTTGGAAGTGGTAAAAAGTGAACAATCACTCAGTACAAACACCTGCACTGCTTCCACCCTAGACTGAATCTAACACTTGTAAAGGTTTAAAAAAACTTATTTAGAGATTCAGGGGGGAAAAAAGTGATTGCATTTCCACTTTAACCAGTCCCAATTCAGTCCTCTGTAAAGGTTTAATCTTTGCAGAGTTTCAGGGTAGATTTGATGTTGTCTCTTGAAACACTATTTGATTGAGACAGAAGTGCTGGGAAAATGTCAGGTCTGCAAATACTGTGAAATGTCATGGATAGCACACAGCTAAACAGCATAGCTAAAGGTTAAAAAGATTGATCTAATAAGGAAAGCAGATGACCACTTGATATTAAAGCTGGGTTTTTAAAAACATATTAACTCAATTTTTAACCTGTCAGTCAGCTGCCTTAGAATATTCTTGCTTCTGACTTAGAGCCAAAATATCACGATGTGACACAGAATTACAAGAACCTACAAGCATAAATTTAGAAAACAAAAGAAAAGTAGAAACCAGCATATTTTGTACCCATGTTTGTGATCTCTTGCTATTGTATTTGTATAATTGGCATGCAATGCAGTAAACTAAAGCAGAGGTGGATGGTATGTTCCGTGCTCAGGGTGTGTGCTTCTGGGTCTTTAAGGTGTGTCACTGGGGGGGTCACTCAGAGGTGGGACATGAACAGGCTTCAGAACATTGTGGTGTGTAGTCACTGCAGTGCTTGGTCCTTCCAACTCTGCCCCTGATGGCACCAGGTTTCAGCAGAGAATTTACTTGATTAAAAAGCACCAGTTTAGGAAGTGGTGGGGAGACTGCAAGACCAACTAGGTAAAGAGAGGGCATGTTTGCTGGCAGGCAAGAAAGCAAGGCGAGGTTAAGGGTGAAGTCTGCAGATGGGAGAATTAGTGCCTGCTGTTTGTGGGGCAAGGGCAGGAGGAGCTGCCTGCCAGAAATCTGGTGCTGGCAGAGGGATACGTCCACACACTTACACACATGGAAGGAAGCACGTGTGTATTCATGGGTGCATATGGCTGAGTCCATGTGCTTAGACATGTGGCATGTTTGTGCAAATTCTCTATATGTACAAGCATACTGGGAAGAGATCTGCCTTTTCAGAAGTGATTCACAGTTTGGGGTGAGCTAACACATTGCTTCCAGGCAGCTTGCTTTGTCAGGAAGAGTTGAGTTCCTTCTGCCCAGCAATTGCAGCTCTCTGAAGAGTAAACAGCAGTTACCTTGGAAAAATGCTTGGTCTGATGTGTCTTCGTATGGGAACAGAGCACAGAGCCTGCAGTCCTGCTCAGTGTGCATGCAGGGAAGCTGGATTCCTGAGAGATGCAATGCTAAAGCTGACACTGTTGCTGCATCAACACTGAATTTTAAGAGCAGCCTCAAGGCTGGGCCTGAGGCCAAATTTGCCGACTGTCCACACATGGGACTGGGTTGAGGGTGAACCACTGAGTGTATTCAGGAAAAGTGCCTTGAATGAGCTCTGTGTATTTACTTGCTGCACAGGCAGGTCCCTGCGTGCCATGCCTGCCCCATCTGCTCTTGTGGCTATTGCACGTGACTGACAGGCACACAAAATACCCTAGGCTCTGCCCTAGTTGTCACCTGCCACAGGGCAGCTGGGATTATAGCTCCAGTGCAGCTCAAGTCTAGTCCGGCTTCAGTCTCCTCCCTGGTTTAGTCTGCTCAGGTGAACATTTTTGCAGCTGTATCATATCAGGAAATGCCTTTACCCCTTTTGCAGTTCATTCACTCATCCTGACCCAGGTCCCTACGAACTACCTGCCACTGCTGGGACTTTTTTGGTTCCCAGTGGGAGGACCTGGGTGGGATACAGCTTTGTATCCCTTAATGTGCTGAGCTGTATCGAGACACATGTGATGCAGTACTTGAAAGTCAGTATGTACTGTGCACACAGAAAATCACTTTTCAGACATGGTATAAGATTTTCAGTGACCCAGTAGAAAAGTTTCTTGTTGATATAAGCATAGGAGCATAAATAAACGGTTATTTACCCATAAGATGCATGAACTGGAAAGCTTGCATGTCAGCCATTTCTTCTCTGGCATGAACTTGATGTACTGCAGCAGCAAATTGCGAAATGAGGGTTTTTTTCCTCTAAAATTCAGTTTACTTTGAAGAAATAGGCAACATACATCTGGCCACAATTACATTGCTAATAGGACAGCAAAATAAAGACTTGGATTTTCTTTTTTGTTTGTTGTTTAGATTCTGACATCACTTGTTTAGGTTTCCTGCCCCCCACCCACCACTCTGTCTCTCTCTCTCTTTTTTTTTTTTTTTTTTTTTAATCTTTGAAGCTTTAAATTCCATAGAAGCAGCTAAGACTTGTATGGCTGTTAGACAGTGCTCGTATTAAAACAGCATGGCACAGTGTTACGGTGGACAAGGATTTGTCCAGAAGCAGTTTACTGTACTATGATTTATCATGAGTTATCGCCCCACTACATCATAAGCACTTGGAGTACTTTGGTGAACTGTGGCTGAGTTCAGTTTTATGTCCTTGTCCTACAGATGTCTCCAGGCTTTTCTTAATGAAGGATTTGCCATGAGAAAATGGAAACCTTAAAGACACAGAACAGGCAACGAGAGCGGGCTAAACAGCACAGGCCTGAGCAATGCAGAGCTTAAAAGAACAACACTAGCAGCTGAATACTTGTAAGGCAAATAGTGGTAGGCAGGTCTGGCAGGGGTTGGTCTAAGAGTATTCAAAATACTCCTTTCCAGCCCTGGGATTCACTCTTATCTTTCTCTGACACCTGAGCTGAAGCTTTGTCACTACTGTGGCTGCAGAACCTTCCTGTTGCTGCAACACAGAGCTCTAAGATCTGAATACTCTCTGAACACTCACCACTGGGGTTTCAAGGTGCTTTCTGGATTGTGAGCAAAATCTGAAGCTGCAAACTCTGCTTGCTTATCAACATGGGTAACACAGCAACACATTCCTGGGTCTGAAGGGGTGCTAGGTGAGACGGTCAGCCCTGAGTTATCTTAGTGTGTTTTGGGTGGTTGCTGGCTTTTAATATCCTGCTTATGAAGAGTGAGTCAATGGCTAACTGGTGCTAGTGAAGGTCTCGTCCACTAGTAAGTGTAGGATCTGGTACTACCTGATGCATAAAGTGCTGAAGAATCATCCTCTGGCTCTTCCTCTTATTTATGCGCATTGTAAAGCCTGTCTACCCAGCATCCAAGAAGGCAGTGGCCTCATCTCCCTCTGAGGACAAAAGTCACAGAGGATCACAGGCCAGGAGATCAGCATCAGGCTGTTCTTGTGACATTGGAAAGGCTCAAGAAATGCTATGTCTTTGTTTTATGGTGAATTGGTTTCTTTGCATGAGTCATGGTTAGAAGATAATGCCACAATTTTTGGTTTGAATAGGTTCACCTATAGTAGGACTTGGCCATATTTGTTGTTCTGGGCACAGATTTTCTGCAGGAGTGCAAATGAGGGAATGCAATGGGAAGATGTAGAGATGTTAGGATACATCTCTTTAACACTATGTGAAGTCATAATGGTTTCATTTGAAAATCTAGAATTAAGCACTTTGTTTTTTCTGTGCTAAGCCTCAGTTACATCTGCCAGCAAAGCCCTCTGCTTTCTGGACCATTCTAACACAAAGGACTAAAGATGTTAAAACAACATTGTAATGGATAATAGAGGGTAATTTGCTAATCAAACGAGTTGGGAGGCGGTCTCACTGTTCCAAATCTGAGAATGTCCTGTTACTTTAGATAACATTATGGTTTCGTTCTTAGCAGTAGCATGGTTTTTGAATAAATGTTGTATTTACATTAAAATAAAAAGAATGTGTTAAACCTGACCGAGGAAGCCGGGGCCGGGGCTAGCGTGCAGGGGCCAGGGCCACCCTGTGCCTGGCAGGAAACCGCACTGCAGCCTGGGCAGGGGACAAGGCACTCCGCGATGGCCCCGCGACCGGCCAAGTTTTGTCTGGTTCTGTAACCGAACTCTTGGAGCTGCCTGAAGCAAGCAAGCTGGAAATCCCAGCGGAGGGAGCCGAGAAGTTTTGAGAAGCCCCCGAAAGGGTATAAAAGGGACTGCTTGACAGGCTAACTTTTGTGAGTCTTGGAGAAGCTGTAACTCTCCAGACTGCCCAGTGCTGCCTTTACTTTCCTATCTTAATAAATACTTAGTGAATTTAATTGGGACTCTATTTGCCTTATTCAACTATAACAACATCATAGTGATTTGCAGCAGTATCTAGGTAACACAGTAGACTCTTGGGAAATTCTACAGAATTGGAAATTGGAAGTGCTGTAGAAACTATGAGGAGTATTTCCACCCACCACACAGAGCATGGAGTCCAGTTGCTGTTTCTGGCACCTGGCAAACAAGACAAATGCTGTTTGGGCAAGCCAGGTTCTTCTCTCTGAACTTTTCTCAGGCTGCAGACAGATCCCTGCAGACTATAGGCTCAGTGCATTTCTTGGCAGGCCTGCTTCCCATCAAGGAATGGATCAGGTGATCTGAGCTGAGGAGATGCACCAAACAGTGCCATTGTGGGTTAAGCAGGTTCTTCCTTTTTGAATATATAGTCATTAAAACCAGGTTTGTGTTAAGAAAACAAACAAACAAACAAACAAACCCCCAAAATTCCAAGCAACTGTTACAAAACAACTACCAGAAAAACATCTTGTCTGCATTTAAACAGCGAGAATAGGCCAGAAGCTAGCCTGGCAGAGGATGTCACCAAACATGCAGGAAACAGTGGGAGGCTTAGCAAATATAAATGGCCATTGGGCTGGAGGCAGTGGTGAGCTGAGAGAGTGTTTCCAGCTTCCCTGGAGAGTCTTGTAGAAAGCAGTGCAGCCTGCCCAGTGAAGGGTACCATTGGCTGAATTTCAGGAGAGAGGGAAAAGAATGCGCTGTTGCTGGTATTGTTCATTCCCATCCTCAAGCACATTAGAGGAAAATCCATCTAAATCAGTCCTTCCTCACAGATCACTCTCAAGTCAGGGCTGCAACGAGATGTTTTGGCACTAAAGGTGGATGTCACATATTCATCCTCCCACCAGTTCTCCCACGTCTTTAACTCAAGTCCTTTCAGCCTCCACCAGATATGCCTGGCCCCCTCTGCAAACCTCTTCTGTGACCAGCAGGTATACCAAGAGCAGATGACAGGTTTGAGCATATATGTTCCCCCTCAGCCCTTGCTTGAACTGGCCTCCAGTGAAGGGTGGGGAAGGAGCGCTGAGAACTTCCACATCACCAAAACATGAGACACTTCCTTTCTGTGTAATTCGTCTTATGTCAAACTGGAGGAATGAAAGGAAATTTTAATACATATGCCAAACTCAGTAAACACACAATTGCATGCAAGACACCCGCCCACCTGCCACAACACACTATTTCCAGATCCCAAATATAGCTGTACTACTGTATTCATTCTTTGTTCAGCTTAAGTAAGGAGTTAGATGTCTGAAAAAAGGGGTCTGGCAGAATTCAGGGAGCTAAATTCAGATTATAAAACCAGAAATTCCAACTTTCCTCTCCTGCTCAGCTGAAGTCTGCCTTTTTTTTTTTTTCCTGCTCTATGATAAAATCACTACTCCGAGAAAAAGCTTTGTTTAGATTGTGCTGAACAGCTTAGTACCTGCCTTGGTCAGAGGTCACCTAATCCATTCCCAAGAATTGTATTTACTGGAGGAGAGGCACAGGATGCTGAGGAGTACTTTCAATAGCTCCTGTTAAAAAGTTTCAGTGTATGGGGGAAAGAACCCAGCACCTCTTGAGCCATAAGATGAATGCAAGAGGGATCTTGACTCCTTGTCTCCTTGGGAGCCCAGAATTTTCTGAGCTGCCTTCCTTGGTGCGAAGAGCATACTTCTCTCTAGTCACACGGGGGAATCTCATGCCTGCAAGTGAGTCAGTCTCAGAGAAGACTTGGAGTGCCTCCCCAGCCTGTGGATCTGGACTCCCTTCTGGAAGTTGAGCATCAGGGAGTTAGATGTGTCTGTGCTGCACCAAGATGCTTAGCCTTCTTCAGATGAGATTAAAACCCATCACACCCAGTTCTGAGTTATACCCTAGTAGCAGCTCAGCTCTGTTTTCAATAGTATACAGGTATTAAAGTCCAAATATTTCCTTGTCCATCTTTTCCTAAACTCCTGGTATATAGGAGCCCTCAGTTTTCTCTTTGCTTTGTCAGCTTCCACCTTCTTATTTCCCTAATAAAACCCTTCTCCTATTTGCAGTGCTTTGTAATAAAGAGTTGCTTAGCTCTCCCCAACTCTTTCCTTGGAGTCTTGCAAGAGTATTGACGGTATTTCTAGAGACTTTCCCATTTTGGGATGTATATTGGTGAAGCCACCAGGCCCTCTCCTATTCCAAAGTAGTCTAGCTCTGGATATTTTATCTCATTTTAAACCAGGCATCTAACTTCATCATATGAAGTTATACATTATAAATGTCAGGTTTTGGAATTTGCCCATTGTGGAGCTGAGCAGGACTAGCTAAGGCCACATATGGATCAGGCTGAATATGTCCACAAGGAAATCTCAGGTAAAGCTCTGGGCATCTTTTCACTTTCTCCAGGGGAATCTGCCTCATCTTGTCCCTGTGGTTTACTTGTGACCTAAATCATTTTGCTAGACTCTTGTTTTATGCTTAGCCAGTCTATAATATGCCCATATGGCACAGCAGCAACGCTGTGTGTGTACTCAAGTGGGTCTGGGACTGTCACCGTGTTTGAGATTGCAGATCAGTGTTTCAGAACAACAGAAGATCATCAAGACCACCTTAGCTAAAGTAGTTTAGAGTCTGAGAGCAAGGCTGCACAGATCAGTGCTGCTGCATTATATGGAAAACATTGTGTTCAAATACAGAAAAAAAGAGGAGAAAAATGTATGGAATGAGACTAAGGCCAGAAGCACATAGCTCAATACAAAGTGAAACCTGGAGGAAGGAAATGCAGTACTGATGGAATATGAGAAATTATTTTCAATTATTGCAAATTTACCTTTTGTGATCCACAGCCCTTCTTGTGCTGTATCAGCACTTTGGTGGTAACAGCTTGGGAGTCTGAAATCAGTTTCTAAACCCTTGACCTCTTAGTGTGAAAAAGCAGCAGCAGGAAGAGGTGGATTTGCTAGGGATAAAGCAACTAAATCCACAAACTGTTTATCATTTAATATCAGTCTGGGGACAAAGATAGCCATAAATCCATGGGAAGCACCTGTATTCTGTGTCCATTCTAATACTGAATGGGATGTATGCCAGGCACATGAACCATGGGGTGGTTGTGAGAGTTTGCCAGAAAATTAAGTAAATTACAATTAGATGAAAATTAGATTATTCAAGCAGTACTATTAGATTTGTGTTTATCTGGATCAATATAGCTCCTTCTTAAAGGTAAAATATTTCATTAATTGTTCCCAAAATTGGTACAAATAAAGGCAAAGAAAGCATAAAATGAAATTATATATTTTGAAATATACAAATTTCGATGCCTTTATTCCTACTTTCCTCTGTCTGTCTGAGATGCCCTATTTGGAAATGCAGTTAGAGTAGAGTTTCTTTCTGAGTTTGAAACAACAGAGTCAGGAAGGAGAACTGTCAAGTTTAACAGCATCAAGAGATGACTTTTCTATCTGATGCTGAGTAATTTTTTGTTTAAGAATGTTTACCCTGGTCCATGTGGCATCCTAAAATGCATCCCAAGGCAGGCATCTGTCTCATTTTTCCTTATGTATTGCTCACATAAACTGTTCTGGGGGATTCAAATTCAGGTCTGATCATTGTCTCAAAAACCCTGATCCCTTCTTTCTTGGAGATCAATAGCGAGCTAACAGCACTATTTCCACCTCTAGCTGTCAAAGGCTATTCTTTCTCCTGGAAGGCCTGTGTATCTCTGTTTTTGTTAGGTTTTCTTGCAATATCATCTACTCCACTGTTCCGATACCTGCAACAAGAAAACCTGGAGAACTGGTCAGTCTTGCACCTATATGCCTGTACTCAAGAGGAAGTTACACACCAGAGCAGAGACTTTGCACTCCTGGTTGAGAGGTGGTATGCTTATGGGATTGCAACATGACCATATTGCTGCTCTGAGGCTCTGCTTTCCTTAAGGGACATTGAGACTCAGAAGAATGAGAGTAAAAGTTTTAAAATGTTGGTAGTTGACAGCTAACCACAGCAAGGACCCTAGGAATTGCTTTCAGCAGTGCACAGAAATGATGAGTTCAGTAGCAGTATCTAGCTTGTTCCCTCTCCATAGCTCCATGACAATGACCACCCTTGGTTTCGTGGAAAGACATCTGAGCCTTGGGTGGTCTTTGAAGTCTGATCTTGCCTTCCCCAGTCATCTTTTTTTCCTTTTTGTTTTCCTTATAGTATTTCAGTGTGTTACAGGGGGGATCTGCTAAGCAAAGTGGGTATCAGTGATCCATGCCAGTACAGGGCCATTACTGCTTCTGATGACTTTGGTGTTGGGCAGAATGATACCATGACAATGTTGATGTCTGCTCTGACCTAACGTCTCATCACACTTATTCTATCACATTTCCCTGCCTCTCTGCCAGCTTGTTGGTGACTTGTGCTGCACTTCTCTAATGACACTTCACCAGCCCACCATGCTCTGCTACCTTCATCAAATATGCCACAAGAGCTGTGATTTGCCTAGGGCTGTGTATACCTAGCTTCTCATGGGGCCTCCAGGCTTTTGTCTCATTTTGACTTCTCCAAACACTAGCAGGGGTTCTGCAATCTTTGATTGCCCTAGCTGTTGCTCTTTCTTGTCCCAGACTTATCCTGTCCCTCCAGGTCTTCACATGACCCCAAACATCTGTAGCATCTGGCACAACCAGATCAGCAAGAGAGGACAGTCCTGAGCTCTCCAGCGTGTGTGTTCCTGACTTCTTGCTGCTTAGGAAGCACGGGGCTTGGCTGCAGTGCCTCATTGTCTGCTATGCAAGAAGCATATCCCCCTCCCCACTCCCAGACAGACCCAGATGCCAGGGTCGGCAAGCGAGGGCACCACAAGGGGACCTGCCAGCTCTGCCACTGCAGCTGCTCCCTCTGTTGCTGGCAGCTGGGCTTGAATATTCATGGCAACAAAAGATTAGCACTGTGTGTGCTTGGCAATGGAACCAGATAAACTTTCTTGAGGTGTCCGTGGCTCTGTTCTCATCCCATTCAAAAAGCTTGCTCCCTCTCCCCCTCCACTTGTCTGCTTCATCGACCAGCTGATTCTCTTGCTGTATAAATGGCTTCTGTTGGGAGAGGGAAGAGAGCAGCTTGATTAAGCATTCAACAAAGTGGTTTGGAGTCCAGACAAACTAGCGAGGATCTTGCCAACAGTCGCACTCAATTGGCATCGAGGAAACCCAGGAAGAAAAGCTCATTTATAAATGGGCAACATTTTGCAAGGCATTGGAATGAACTTATGAGTTACTCTCCCCTGCTCAAGTGATTTAGACATTTAAGACCAGCATGTCCTCTTACTTCCACTGAAATTAAGGAGTTTGAGTGTCTAGGGAACATTCAAGAAGGAGGCTTAGACATTTCAGTTACTTAGAAACTTTTCAGTTTCATCTCACACCATCACTAAGAGGTTTTAAATACTGTCTGCTACTTCCCCCTCCCTTCTGTGAACTAGCCTGGAAAAAATTTAATTAAGGATTGTTATCAAATTATTGATGCTGATTAGAAATGGAAGATGAGAACTCTATTGCTCTCCTACTTTTGCCATTAGGTTATTGTTTCTGAAAGGAGCCTGGACTTGTGGCAAGTTTGTAATGCTAGTGAAGCTGACAGCACAGGATGGCTGGTAGCTTTGAAAACTGCCTCAGATCAAGGGATGACCAACCTTGGCAGACAGAAAATGTGAGCAAGGTGTGTGATGTGAGGTGGTCCTGTGACAAACTATGAGATGCCCTTACTTACCCTACATTTCAACTGCTCTTTGTCCCTTTCTCAGTGCAAATTTTCACTCCTCCAGGACTGGGTCACCTTTAGCCCAGAGCAGGTGGGTTGTTCATGCTTGAAAGAGAAATCTTCAATGGTGAAGGCAAGTAGTGGCTGGAGGTTGAAGAAGGGGTTGTTACAAATGAACAAACAAAATCATCAGCATGGTAGTGGGAGCTTTTCCAAAGCGTTCACAAGTAGTGGCTGGGATATTGGGCTATTTTACTCTCTCACCCAGTACATCTTCCTTTTTCCAACACAGATGGTGGCAGGGTGAGAAGCGTGACCAGTCGAGCTGCTTCATTGCTTCAGTGACCCTGTTTGGGCTGTGGTTCTGCAGATTTCTCTTGGGAAGCATGTTGCTTTCATCATGTACCTTGCCGGGAGTTGAGGTGCCCAAGCCCAGCTTCTCAGCTTCCCCCAGGATTTCACATTAAATGTTAGACTTTATGACCCTCAGGTGAGTCCTTTGTCAGAGTTTGTCCTTGAAGTTGGAACAAACTTATCCCCACAAAGTTAAGAAGAGGTATCTTTTAAATCAGTGGAGAGAAAGCAAATAATTTTAACTGTTCCAACTCTCTGCTTTAGGATGAGATGAACATCATCTTAGAAGTGCCTGCATTTTTTCAGTTGTTAGAAGGGCGTCTAGACAATGAGGTCAAATGGAGACATGTATGATAAATAAAGTGTCTGAACTTTTCTCCCCCAGAGCAGCCATGGATAGCAGCATCCCAAGGAAAATCAACATCTCCAACACTGTCTGAAGCCAGAGGGATGAACTATGTGCATGCTCTGAAGAACTGTGGGTATAACGGCTCAGGACCACATAACACAGTCTTGTGCTAATAATGGAGAGAGAGGGGTTTTCTAGATCTTCCCCAGGACATCATATAATGAGGCTTTGGGGGCCCAGAAGTAAATAAGTGCCACAAAAGGCTGCCTGATGGGATCTGCTCAAAGTAGCCAAATAATTATCTTGCTTTGGCAAACTACACAGGTCTTCAAGTCAGGATAGTATTAATAGTTTATTATTTGCTGCTGTGTGGGAAATGGGAATAATTTTCAGTTTTCAATAATTTGCTTGGAAATGAACTTCTGATGCCAAACCCAAGGCTGCTGCATTGCTAACCATTCTCAGAGGATGACAGTGGGGGAAGAAAAGAGCTTAGAGGCATGGCCACCTGTTCTTCTCCATCTGACACTGCCATAGTCACAGTCTGCCTGGATTTATCTTGACAGGTCTGTTGTGAGGGCAATTGGAACAACCTCATTAGAAAAGAAGACTAAATCTGGAAAGGTAAAATTTGCTTCTGCTGTTTTCATGAGTATTAGGAAACAAGATCCTTGCTGTGCAAAAAGTCATGTTGTTAGGCCTGTGTGGCCAACATCCTTAGCTGGACAGGTCTGTTCAAAGGTAATGTTTTCCTCTCATGCCCTCATAAATTAATTTCTTCTAATGTTGATCACCCCTTAGGCTGTTAAGTGGCTTCCATGGACTGGGAGACTACATCAGGCTTTTCAGCTATGTATCGCTCTCTAGGTTTGAGAATTCAGCTGGGGAGATGTAACACAACATTGCAGTGGTTCATTCCCAAGCACCAGCAGGACTTTTCTCGCCTCTTCAATACTACTATTTTTTCTCTCAAGCCCAGTTAGGTTCTCAAGAATTTTCCTTCAGCAGATTGTCATTTCATTCTCCTTTCACTTATTTCACTTAGCAAGTTTGCAGATGACACTAAGCTGGGTGGAAGTGTCAATCTGCTGGAAGGTAGGGAGGCTCTGCAAAGGGATCTGAACAGGCTGGACCGCTGGGCTGAGTCTAACAGCATGAGGTTTAACATGGCCAAATGC
>WAAB01002622.1:138150-150783 GCA_013389865.1 Piaya cayana
ATATGCTGCCCAGGGAGGTGGTTGATTCACCTTCCCTGGAGGTGTTTAAGTCACGAGTAGACGAGGTCCCGAGGGACATGGTTTAGTGTTTGGTAGGAATGGTTGGACTCGATGATCTGATGGGTCTCTTCCAACCTGGTGATTCTGTGATTCTATGATTCTATGATTTTAATAGACCTTTTCATTCTCCATTTGCAAAGAGGGAGCATTTACCATCCCATGCCTTAGCTGGCATCTTCCCTGGCCCAAGCTGCCCCACCGTGCAGCATTTGTCTCTGTCATATTCTGGGTCATGGAAATGCTGTTCACCTTCTCATCCATTATGTGTGTGATGACTCCTTCACTCTCCTCACAGAATGAGTCATCAGTCAGCCTAACAATTTTTATTCCATCCAGCCACATGGAGACACAAGCTGGAATTAACACTTTCTCACACAAGCACAGAGCACACTGCCACTTTTTCAGGTATTTCAACCTCCTCAAGCTGTCTGCCTCTTCAGGATCGTTGTGTTGATGTGCCTAGACAACACTGCCTCTGCTGATACCAAAGCCGTGAGTGTGCCCAAGCTGTTATTGCAGCATCTCAAATGATAAACTCTGTCATCTGGTTGTGGGAGATTATTACTTGTTGGTAGTTCCACTAGAAGAACAGATATAAGAAAGTACCTTCTCCATGGCAGCACCAGGATGCTGCAGCTTTTCCTCAAAGAGCAACCTCTTGTGCAGTCCTACGTCACTGGTGGACATAACCATATCAACAAGTGCGCAATTCATGTGGAGAGCAAAGCCAACTCAGCCTCACTCATCTTGCACAAAAAAACTGACCCAGGATATTATGTCTTCACATGCTGTTCTTGTTTTAAATAAACCCCCAACCAAATAGCAGATAAATTATTTTCTAATATAATCTAAGTGTCTGGGAAGGTCCTTAATTATTCATCAACATGTTTATGTACCCAGCGGCAATGCCTCATCTTCAAATATGAAATATATCTTATGTCCTCAGAGAAAAGGGCACAGAGCAGAGCCAAGATTTGGGACTCCCTGCTCTGAACTCTACTCTGGGAGGCTTCTTCCAAGAGCAAGCCCTGCTGCTCATCACTTTACTGCCATTTATAATCCACATGCTTAAATGGCTGTTGTGATTAGTGAGACATCTTGGTGGCCCCAGGTATCCTTAGAGATACTACCTACTTCTTGCTAAATTGGGCATTT
Organism: Piaya cayana; assembly: GCA_013389865.1. NCBI lineage: Eukaryota > Metazoa > Chordata > Aves > Cuculiformes > Coccyzidae > Piaya > Piaya cayana. Next base: position 139,366 of record WAAB01002622.1, read on the forward strand.
GTAGTTGGACCGAGGGAGCTTGTGTTACTGCCAAATGTGACTTCTCCTGGCTAAAAGTTATGCTGGCAGCTACAGCCAGTGCTCTTACCCTATTGCTGGCAGCTGACTGTGAAGTCAGTGAAGAAACAGCATATCCTTGCAACACAGGGATACTCGTACCTCAGAACCAACACAATAGTGATCTTTATCCAGAACCCGAGTAGAACTCAGAAAGAAAATTTTATTGATACAATTGTAGTCTTAGAAGTTTCTCTCTCATACAGTTTTCACAAAAAGATGCAGAAGTGCAGAGTTAAGGAGAAACTGGGAATTAAGGAGGATCTGGGAAATGAAGCCTTTGTTTACATTAACTTTGAACGTTTACAGACTTTCAGTGAAGCTTTGAAATACAGCGGGGCTCTTGCAGTTAAGAAGAGCTACAAGAAAATGAACCTATTCTTTTCTGAGTACAAGTGTGATTTAGGGGGCCAGAGATAAGAATTGTGCTAGAAAATCAAAGGACAAAAGGAACAAAAGAAAGGTGGAAAGGCACACATGCCAGTTCCCTGAGCATCTCTCTAAGAGATTTGAAAGAACTTTTTAAAGGACTTTTAAATTAGCACCCTGTCAGTGTTCATTTTGTAGAAATCACAGAGGTAGAAATTAATTTGAAACCTGCAAACTACCTAATGAATTTCCTGAGAAACTGTACCACCTCACTCAGCAGCAGAGAGTCTCCTTAAAAAATATTTTAACCAGCTCAANATTCCTCTTGCAGTTTGTATGAAGATTGCAGTGATAAGGCTCTTTGAGAATACAACAGGAAGCTCTGAGATGGCAGCAAACCTCCTATGAGGAATCTTGGAAGAGCTTTAAAGAGGCAGAGTGTTGGGACAGCAAGGGGAAATGAGTAACAAACAGGAACCCTGCACAAAAACAACTGACTTCTGCAGGCTGTGACGCCAGCTTTTCTCATGCAGCTCGGGGAGTCGAGAATGCTTCATTCTTAATCTTTCAACCTTTGACAACAGCAGCCCAAGAGGCAGTGTTACGTAGAAAGCATTGCGTTTTACAGCAGTTCTCTCTTATTATCCTTCCCTCTTCTTTTCCATGAAACAATTATTGCTCATGAATTGATCTTACTGGGTACAAGCTGATTGTTTTCCTACTACTAGGGGTGTGGGTGCGTACGTGCATGTGTGCATATACACACACATTGGCAAATTATGGAACTCATTTCCTTTGGGGTAAGCTGAGAGCTTTCCTGCTGACACTGGCAGGTACAAGTACTTATGTCTCATCAGGACATAGACCCCATGTATTGAACATGCAGTCCAGCATTGTGATGTGAGTTTAGATGTTGCCTCTAACTGGAATATGATCGGTTGGGATGAAGGAAAAACACCTGCTTTCCCTGGAGAGTGTAGTAAGTTCCATATGTGAGTAGAGGTAAGAAGAAGAAAATGCAGGTACATCACGTAGTCACATGGATCAACACTGGTTAGCTACAGGTTCTCATTTCATAAAGGCATGTCTTGATTAAAAATGTGACCATTCGTTGGAATTCAGTGCTGCAGAGGGCTAGGGACTGAGTTTTGGTTCGCACTGCTCTATGTAGATAACACTGTTCCAGTTGCAAAGCATGTCCATCCAGTGACCTGGCTGCCAGCACTAGGTTAGCTGCTGTAGCAGCGACTCTCTGACATGACTCAGATTTCAGCTGCACAATGCAAGTTCTGTAGGACTGAGAAAGCTACCTTGGTCCAAAAAATTAATCTGTGTGTCTTTCACTAGAAATAATGGGAAAATATCTTCCAGGCTAACATCTTGATCATACAACTAGTCACTCATGTTCTGAAGGGAGGAGGGAACTAGAGCGAACCATGGGTAAGATAAGGATATAAAACAAAGAATGGGCAGCTTCATCTGCTTTGTATCCTCCTATAGAGTACTTTGCTACTGACATTTCTCATGCCTTTTGCAGAAAGGATAAATGACACCATTCTGCACAACCTGCAGCTGCTGATTCAAGGGTTTGACAATCAGACTCATAACTCCCAGCTGCCATCCCTGCCCCTGTGCCCGAAGTTACCATCACCACACTGTGACATATACTTGCTTCCACACCGGGAAAAAACAGATCTTAGCTTAATCCACCCACTTACAGACTAGGGAGCTGGAGAGGAGTTCTGATGCTGAGTTAATCACTGGGGTCTGCAGCAGAGGAACCAGAGAGTGAGAAAATGGACAGCTAAAGCTTCCCTCAGCTGTGACTCTACCAGGCTCAGTCACAGAACCTATGTTTATTCCTGAGGCTGAAGCTCAAAGAGAGTAAAATCCAGATGTAGCTAGTCTTTCCTGGATTTCTAATGAAAACAGTAATGATTAAGCCTGAAAGAATGTCTAAAAATATATAGAAGTAATGAGTTTACATGGTGCAGTTTAGTGCTGTGCATGCTTCCGGATGAAAATTGGAAAAAAACCAAAACAACCCAGGTGTTATTGTCTCTTTCATGCCATATACATTTTAAGCACTTTGACGTGAAGGATCTCAGGAATGAAGTTGCAGAGCATAGACACAGACCTTGCAGAGGAAAATGTGGGGGTCCAATAAACAGAAATTCCATAATTTTTTCTGGGCTAACACTTTTTAAAAATAGTTATCCAAATTATCTGACTCTTTCCAGTGAAAGAGAACAATGAGTTTACTGTACAGTTTCTCTCACGACCAGTATAAACCAGCATAATGGGCAGGATTTCATACCAGCCAATCACTGGGTTTTCCAGGGTTGTTGGTGTGAGGTCATGAATTGTCATCTTCTTAGTGCCGATGAATGTTTTGTACCCACAGGAGTATTTCTGAGTTAACTAAGTGACTAAAGACTGAATGAATGGAAGCAGTTTGGGTCAAATGAATTCTTCATTAGTATCTCAGAGGAAAGCCTGTCAGTTTAGGATCTCAGAGGAGCAGAATGTGGGATGTCTGTGTATGCCACTCGGCAAACTGTCAGCACAGCACATGAACAAATTCATAAGAGCTGCCCTTAAATGAACCATTAGGAGGCCAAATGATTAATAGGTTGATCTGTTGAAACTGTTAGTTTCCTAAAAGCATGACTGAGTGGACTCATTGCTGATGGTACAAGGAGCTGCTATTAACATTCCAATAGCTGTTTTTCGTTAAAGACATCTGTGACTTAGAACTGTGAAAGCCTGTTTGGTTTTGCATTTGTGTCTTAATAAACGAAACACTGCATTTGTATACCCAGCACGTTTCCTTTAAGGGGTATGCTTTCAAAACAATCAAAGCAAAATACATTGCTTTGTGGCAAACACAGCTGATAGGGTACCACTTTGCTGCTCATGGGCTTTCATCTACTGTGAGGAAAATGGGAAAGACTTTGGGATCCTTCATGCAATGTTCTTTTTCTGTGCCAAAATGCTACTCTGCTTTTATGCATCATGTGGACCCCAGACTTTGGGGAACTTGCTTATTGGCAGCCATATTTCTAACGTACAAATACTGTGGAAGAATATCTCCCTCCCCACCCACAGTGCCACATATGTGCTTCATGCTCTTTCTCCAGCTGTTGGAGAAAGGAAATCAGATCTGTAATTACCAGTGAATTCTGACTTGACAAAATAATTGATTGCTGTCAGCAGCCAAGGGAAGATTATGAAATAACAAATGGGACAAGGAAATAGGATAGTGCAGTAGTTCAAGACCTATTTGCCCTGAGCAACCTGAGTTCAGCAGTCCCCTAGACTTGGGTCTACAAAAGCACTTGGGTGCTCAAAGCTGAATTGTTTGCTACTGAAATCCCTCTCAGCCATTGCTGTAGCCACATCACTGATGGTCTGTGGGTGCTCTGTGGGCATTCTGTGTTCTGATGTTTTTGCAAAATATGCAGTTGTCATACAAGGAGCAGCAATTGCTCAAGTATCAGAGTCTGAAACCACCCATCCCTCTTTCAGCCCAAGAGCACCAACCACTGGACTGCAGCCAAGGGCCCCTGTTGCTTGCTTTCTCTGGCAATTACTGTTTCCAGTCAGCAGGACCAACTGTAGGAGGCTCTCTTTCCTCAACCTGCATTTCTCAGGTGAACACCACACTTCCTCTATGATAAAGGTTGGAGAAAAAGGGTGCTATTAAACTGTAGAACTGAAGCTGTTCTACTTGTGGGACTAGTCGCATCACACAATAATTTAGGTGCTCCTTCTTCAGAGGAATGTGTCTTGGAAGCATTTGGCTACTGAACCCCTTTCTCCTAGGAGCCTGCAATTTTGGGCTGGAAATACATGTGACAGAGCAAGAAACAACCTAAAATAGCAGCATCAATGCAACCTGGACCTATTCCAAAGGGGGAAACCTCAGGACTTCACACTGTGGTCATGAGAGCTGGGAGATCTTCACAGAGGTCTTTGTACAGGAGAGCTGCCTCCTGCTTGGGCTGAAGGAGTGAAACCTGCTCAGTGTGCCCACAGAGGAGTCTTTGAGGCTTAATTCTGGGAGTAGGGAAGTAGGAGAGCTTTAGGGGAATATTTGAGGTTGAGAAAGGACTGGCACTTTACAGGAAACCCTCCTCTGTGTGAAGGGAAAATCTTGTTTAGGACAGGAGGTTGGAACCCTTCAGAACTTGTTATATCAGGACTTCTATATACATACTTTGAGAGTATACAAACTGCACAGAAGAATGTTGATCCATTGCTTGGGTCAAAAGGGGAAGAGCGGTAGCAGACAGAAGAAATTTCTTGTGAAGCTGGGCAGGACATGGATGGGAATCTGTTCTGGTACGGGAAGATGTTTTTACTGAAATAGATGAGACTGCTTTGCATTTTCAGTTACCAGCAAACCAGATGATTTCCTCAGCAGATGGGATGTCTCACTTCATGCTCATTTTTGTTACATCAGTATTCAGAACCCACTTAGTGTTCTTTTGGTAAGTCATGTTTGTAAACTGTACAGCTCAGCTATTCAGATATTGGGCAAGGTCCTGTCAGTTTCTGTGTGCTGGAAGCCTGGAAACTATTAAAATAATCTGAAATGTCCAAGAAGAGAGTATTTCATAACCTGCAAATCCACTAATACCTTCCAGGTTTGTCTACTGTTATTTCTACATTCCTTGGAGTAAAATGATCACGGTGACCAGGACAAACTGGGAGGTACCAAGCATGCTAGCTAGAAGGTACTGCAGTATGTGTTGATTCTGTTATTTTGAGTCAGAAGATGTCTATGCAGCTCTCTCCAAACAAACACATGCAAGCTGTCTTCTTCCATGCTTTTGGCTGACTAAAGACTGTAAATATGATGACCAAGACATAAGGGTTGTCTTAGAGGAAGAGAGCATTAGCTCAGGTTTGGCAACTTTATTCCACATCCATCACAGCACTAGCCAGATTCCCTCTCTTTGTAACCATGTCAGGAAGTGGATAAAAAAAGTCTGCATCTGTTCACAAAGGACCACATCATGATACTCTCATCCAACATCTTTCCCAAGGACTGGCTCTGGCTCATGGGCTAGTTATGAAGCACACACTCCAAACATTAAGCAGCCACTGTTTAAAGTACAAGGGCATGATTCTTTACTTACTCAAAGCAGATGGAGGAGAAAACCTACCAGTCAAGGACTCAATTTAAATAGAGCTTGCAGTGCTTTCCTGAGTTGGCAGACAGCTTGAAACAATGGCTCTGAGAAGCGTGTCCTGCCTTCATTCATCGCACTAGGAGACTTGCCACTGAGTCCCACAGAAACAATGTGAACGGCCATATTCAGGGTTTCTCTGCTGATTATTTTAGCAGACAGGATGGGGACAGGGTAGGAATGAGACCTATATGGGAAGCGGGAATTGCATGGTAGGAAGTAGGGAGACAACACAGAAAAAAATCAGGGAAGGAGGAAAGAAACAAAGACTGGGGGGGAGTGGTGTGTGTGTGAAAGAATAAACCCTCAAGGGCAGACATGATGGTGATAGTAAGGTACTTGCTCTTTATCTCTGATTGACACCGGACACAACGTGGCAGGAATAGAACTAGCAGGATGAAGATAACTGGGCCATTTCTTCCTTGTTGCATGTTTCACGTTTCACTTGCCTGCTGTGCCTGTATCATTTGGGGAGAATTGTTCTCTGGCTAGAGGATGCAGACTACACTGCCGGCATATCCCAACCCACGAGCCGTGAGAAAACGTCTTCTTTCAGCCGGGTTGACATTTGACACCCAGTGTGGGCAAGGTCACCAGGGTTCTGCCAGAGATGGGTACTGCCCAAAGGATAGTTGTTGGTGCTTTAGGATGGGAGGGAACCATCTCCTGTTGGTGTCTGCCCTTCTCCACTTCTCTGCAGGGAGCTACTTCTCTCCCAGCTCTACTCAGGAAAGGCAAATCCTGTCCCAAAGATGGGTAGAAAGGAGTGCACGTGCTCCATGCTGGCTGTGCCTTCACTCCTCAGTGTTGCGTCAAGACTACCTGCTCTGCTAAGCTGAATGGTGGCTGCCACCCTCCTAGGTGTCAGACACTTATGACAAGGAACAGTCCTATGTTTCTTTCTTCTAAGAAGCAGTGAATTAAAACTCTCAGAAAGCCACAAGATGTATCTGTAGAAGTAAATTAAATTAACTGGGAACTTTCCTCTGACACTGAGGCCAGCTAGCATTGAGCCACACATGTTCATACTGGTTGTGTTGATTGCTCTGCCATGCCTGGAGCTGTGTGCTGGCCAGCTCAGGACAAAACTGTGCAAGAGACATTTCTATTTAACAGTTTAGCAATTGTCTTCCACTGCCTGGCAACATTCAATTTACTAGTAGAGAGGAGCCTATAGCCTAGTTTACTCCAGACACATCACTATGTGTAAAACTGCCAGGAGGCCTGCATAGATGAACAAAGAACTCCTCATCAAACTTAAACACAAAAATGAAGCCTACAGACAGTGGAAGCAAGGGTGGGTAGCTTGGAAGGAGTACAGAGAAATATCTGAGCAACCAGGAGTGAGGTTAGGGAAGCTAAAGCCCTGACAGGATTAAAACTGTCCAAGGATGTCCAGGACAACAAGAAAAGCTTCTGTGGGTATGTCAGTGATAAAAGGAAGACTACAGAGAATGTGAGAATGGGAGATCTAGTTACCCAGGATATGGGGAAGGCTGAGGTTTACTCAACAACTTTTTTGCCCCAGTCTTCACCAGCAAGGACTCAAGCCACACTGCCCATGTCACAGAAGGCAAAGGCAGGGAGTGGGGGATTGAAGAGCTGCCCAGTATAGGAGAGGATCATGACTAAGATCATCTAAGGAACCTTAAGGTGCACAAGTCTGTGGGACTTAATGAAAGGGACTTAATTAGATACTGGGGAGAAATTTTTCACTGTGAGTGTGGTGAAGAACTGCCATAGGTTCCCTAGAGGAGTTGTGCATGCGCTATCCTTGGAAGTGTTCAAGGCCAAGCTGAGGAGGATTTGAGCAACTGAATCCAGTGGAAGGTTTCCTTGCCCAGGGCAGGGGATTTGGAACTGGATAATCTTTAAGGTCCCTTCCATAGCAAACCATTCCATGATTCTATGGTTCTATGACTACCTCACAGGAGTTTCATAAGAACTCACCTGCCATTCCCAAATCACCTGTGACTGCTGCCACTGCTACTGACCTTGGAGAAAAGCAGAGTGGAAATTTCTTTGCACAACTCAAGGGGATTCAGTTGTGATATTTCACTAGGCCCTCAGATGTGTCTCGTGGGCTCTCAACACAGAAAACATCTCTAAGCCCTGCAGGGAGAATGTTCCTGTCAAGAGAAAGAAAGCAGAACTTCAGGTTTGTGTCAGAAACAGTTGGGATTGACAGCCGCTTGCTATTACACAATGGGGAAGCGTCCTTGGCACTGCAGGCAGGCAGGATGTTTACTAACAGAGGTTTACAGAAACTATCAGAAAGGGTTGTGATAAGTGGATCTGATACATTTTATAACCCTTGAGGGCCTTTTCCTAATTTGCCATGTGATTTATCAACCTGTTATTGTCCTCTAGTGCTTTCCATGTATTGATGGCACTGACCTTGAAAAGCCCATGGCCCAATATGTTGAATGATATTATTGTGTGTGGAAAGACAACAGAATGCTAGGTCAGAGACTGGAGGGGGGCATGTGAATGTGGAGACAGAACAAGCTGGAGACTAAAGTGCCAGTTTGTGCAGGCCAAGTTCTCAGAGGGATTTGTGAGGTGATACCCAGACCCTCATGCTGCTGTAAACACAAGCCAAGAGAAGCAACAGATCTGCCTTTCCTGAGTCATGTGAGTCTGTGCTGCTGCTGAATCCTGCAGCACAATGCAAACTGTGTCTAGCTCAGTCATACTGGGATCTTGCAAAACACATTATTATTGTTGTGTTTTACAGAGAGGGAAATGGGAAAAGTACTTACTGAAGTTGTACAAGACTGCAGAGCGTACCAATGGTAGAAGGAAACACACCACTTAACCAAGACCCTGCTCTTGCCATTTCAAGTGAGATTCTCAAACTTGGGAGATTTGAGAGAGGCTCCCACTATACCAGAGACTTGGAATCATTTTCCTCATGGAGTCCCTCCGTGGTTTCTCATCAGAACTGCAGTAAACACTGATTCAAGACATTACTTCCCCTACTGCTCACAGTCAATGCAAGTGAGGATATTTCTTTATGCAGGAGTATTTGACTTGAAAGTGTTTAATGTACCAACGTTGCTGCAGCTGTTGGGTTAAATGTAAGCACAGGTCTGGCCAGTAGGCAGATCTCCATGCCCTACCAACAAGGCATCCAGTTTATGTACCTGTCAGCTTATAGCTAAATACGGACTACATTCACCCAATATAGAAGTACAAGGTAGAGAGGAATTCAGTCTTGGCTCCTGCAACTAGAAAAATCCCCTTCAGAACCAAGGAAACAGTAGCTGGTTTATGTTACCTAACCACAGGAGATTTCAAATCTGAGATTCCTAACAGGTCAGAAATTAAAATATTCAGTACTAGTCTTTGCTCCAAACAAAATGCAAAGTAAACCCTGCCCCATTCAAAATTTCAGACAAGCCCAGTTCCAACACAGCTGCACAACTTATTTTCTCCTAGTCATTAGGGGTCTCCTGATTGCCTTTCTCATCTGTTTTCAACAACAGAATTAGAGGCCAGAAAGATGTAGTCTTCTTGCTCCTTGGTTGAAGGTTTGCTGAAAACAACACAACCGACTAATTAGAGTCAAGAGGTGGTAAATGAATGTTAGTGTAGAGATTGAGCTGCGACCATACTTTGCACAGGTAGATGCATACTGCCCTGCCGAAAATGGAGCAGCAGCTCCTGCAGCATGACTTTTGTAAGCCTCTCCTGCACAGCCTGCTAAATGGCCAGGGAGAAGGGGTTGGATGAAAGTTCCCTGTGTGGAGAGGTTGGGGCCGGCCCATATGGGAGAGCAGGTGACATAAACCGGGTTGAAACAGTCACTCTTAGCAAGAGACACCCAAGAGAAGCAGCAGTTTGTTCCTGCTTGGGAAGCTGGCATGATTCTAGCTCCAAGGAGCTTCTGAGGGGGAAATTACCTGTGCAGCCACAGAGCTGGAGCCAGTGGAGAGGAGGGAGCTGGCCTTTTCTCCCGAGTGACAGGGGACAGGACAATAGCAAATGGCCTCAAGCTCTGCCAGGGGAGGGCTTGACATCAAGAAAAAAATTTTCATGGAAAGGCTGCCCAGGGAGGTGGTTGAGTCACCATCCCTGGAGGTATTTAAAAGACAGGTGGATGAGGCGCTGAGGGGCATGGTTTAGTGATTGATAGGAATGGTTGGACTCAATTTTGCTGTGGGTCTTTTCCAACCTAGTGATTTGGTGATTCGGTGATTCTGTATGCTGCTGTTGCTGTACACTGCAGTGAAACCCAGGGTCCTGTCAATAGGTCCTGGTGCGACCGGGGATGGCCTCTGCCAGCTAAATACAGCCCTTCCCCCAAGCCTGGGGATCTCAAGGCAGAGACCCTAGGTCTCTTCACCCACACCAAGATAGCAGCTAGGAGTAGGGCAGGACCTGCAATGGTTTTAAGACCACTCAGACCTGGTGACAGCCCAACTAGGCTGCAGGGCACTGCAGCTTCTTGGTCCATCCAGAGGGTTGGTTTTTTGGACTCCTGCATGCACAGGATAGGGATCTGCTTGTGCTTCTTCAAGGGGGTTTATCATGTTTCCATTTGCTAGCACATTGCCAGATTGTGCTCCTGGCGGTGATCCCAGGCGAGAGCCCTCTTGCAGGCATCTCCAACTGAGACCATGACATGTTCTTTCTGAAGCTGATCCAAAGTTGATTCTCATCTTCATCATCACAAGTTACACTCCACCTTCCTCTTCTTTGCTCTGTCCTGCCTACTTATGGCCAGGTCTGTACTGGCTTCACCCAGCATGATATCTGTATCCTGAAAACAGTCTAGCAGCTCAATACAAGAAAGACACTGAGGTGCTGGAGCTTGTCTAGAGAAGGGCAATGAAGTTGATGAAGGGTTTGGGGGGTCTTATGAGGAGCGGCTGAGAGCTGGGGTTGTTTAGTCTGGAGAAGAGGAGGTTGAGGGGAGATGTTATAGCTCTCTACAATTACCCCAAAGAAGGTTGTAGTGAGATGGCTGCTGATCACTTCTTCCAAGTAAGCAGTGATAGAGGAGTAGAAAATGGCCTGAAGTTGTGCCAGGCAAGGTTTATATTGGATATGAGGAAAAAATTCCCTTACCATAAGAGTGCTGAAACATTAGGAACTGTCTGCCAGTGGAAATAGTGGAGTCTCCTTCCCTGGAGGTGTTCGAAAAGTGAGATGTAGTCATGGACTGATAATTGGACTGGATGTTCAGCCTTAATGATTCTTTGATTCTATGATACCTGAGATTTCCAAAGGTTTTTCAACATGGGCAGGAATTTCTTTGGGGTTTGTCAAAAAGCTCCGACTAAAAATCCTGATTTCTTTCAAGAAAACAGAAGAAAACACCACCACCAAATACTATTGGACGCCTTTTTCACTTTTAGGTACCCACATGATTTCAGGCTGGAAATAATCCTCCTTAAACTCTGTTGTCTGTAGCAATGCCGCTCACAAATGAATCAGAATCATAGAATCACATGGTTGGAAAAGACCTTTGTGATCATCGAGCCCAACTGTACCTATCCACTGTTAAACCATATCCCTAAGCATTTCATCTACCTGTCTTTTAAATACCTCCAGGGATGGGAACTTAACCACCTCCCTGGGCAGTTCCAGTGCTCGATAAACCTTTTCATAGAATCATAGAATCACCAGGTTGGAAGAGACCCACTGGATCATCGAGTCCAAACATTCCTATCAATCACTAAACCATGCCCCTCAGTACCTCGTCCACCCATCCCTTAAACACCTCCAGGGAACGTGACTCAACCACCTCCCTGGGCAGCCTCTGCCAGTGCCCAATGACCCTTTCAGTGAA
>WAAB01002622.1:150916-173925 GCA_013389865.1 Piaya cayana
GGCAGCTTTCCAGCCAGACTTCTCCCAGTCTGTAGCACTGCATAGGGTTGTTGTGCCCCAGGTGCAGGACCCAGCATTTGGCCTTGTTAAATCCCATGCCATTGGTCTCAGACCAGCAGTCCAGCCTGTTCAGATCTTTTGGTGAAGAAAGATTTCCTAACATCCAGTCTGAACCTTCCCTGGTGCAACTTGAGGCCATTCCCTCTCGTTCTACCACCAGGGCGAAAAGAGTAACCTCTCTGCAGCCTCCTTTTAGGTGGCTGTAGGCAGTGATACGGTCTCCCCTCCTTCTCCAGGCTGAACCAGCCCGTCTCCCCCAGCCGCTCTTCGTAGAACTGGCGCTCCGGCACCTCCGTTCCCACGGGTGCGGGTGACCCGAGGGGGCAGCGGCCGCTAGGTGGGTACCGAGGGCTGGACCCGCTCCCCATCACCTTCTCCCCGCGGGGCTGACCTTCCCACCCAGACTGCTGCCCGCGGGGTGGCCGGGGGCGCAGCCAGATGTCCCGGTGCTGAGGAAGGACCGGACGAAACGCGATTGGGTGATGCCATTAGCCTTCATTTCCTCAGGAAACGGTGGGAACCTGCGCGCAGCCCGCAGCCAAAGCCTTCGCGTTTAAATATTTGGCTAGGAAATGGAGCCTGGGATTCCCTGGCACCTTCCTAGGAAGCGTGCCTCTGTGGCTAATTTCGGCAGGCGGTGGATGGTGGTGGTCCTCCACGTCAGCCTGGCGGAGATGCGTGTCCAGTAGCCTGGCTCCCTGCGGGTACCCAGCCCATGCTGAGTGCCAGGTCCTTGCACCCAGGGCAGGATTCTCCTCCTCTCTACTTCTCCTCTTCACCTTTTGCACCACTGTGAACTCAGCAGCCACACAATGATTCCCCTTGGCACCTTCAAGAGAATACACGCACCTGAGAAGAGTAGGTTTGTCTGGAAGTCCCCAGCAGCTGCAGGGGAAACGACCCTCTTCATTCCCTCCTAAGAAGCAATCCTCAAGGCACTTCTAACGCTGCCATTTGGAAAGCACAGAACAGAATTCCTCCCAGAATGAAAACGTACTTGGCTTCATTGGAAAACAGCGTAGTCAGTGCTTTCTTGCTAAACCGCTGAAGTGCTCCTCTGCCAAAGAGATCAGATTTGATTAATCGGGAGGTTTTCAGTTTGGCAAAGGCAACTCTGTTGAAGCTGTGTATAACCTGATCCTCCAGGTCTGCTCTGTGGACAGCGCACATAATCCATGCAGTGGCCAGATGTACACACTTTGTGGGTGTTGGTGTAAGGCAAAGGAATCAGAACCCAGGCAGAATCCAAACATACCTTTCTGTAAGGTTTAGTGCCAACATACAGTCCCTGAACTTTCTTTACACAGAGACATACTAATGCCACCTCTGTCAGGAGGTCACAAGCTTCCAAAATCAGTTTGAAGTAACAGTTTCCAAAGAGAAGGGTCTATTTTTACAGTAGTGATGTGGAGATGGCGATGCTGCTTTTTCTGGCAACACTGGAGAAATTATTCTCACCAGTATTGTCCACCTGCACACAACAATAATAGCTGATGACTCAGGATGACGGGCTTTGCGACACTTCCATATCTCTCACAGTTGAGTCACTGGCTGGGATGGGATGGGCCCAGCTGGGAAAGCAATGTGCAGGATGTGTCTCATGCACACAGCCAAAGCAGACAGGTCCTCTTCATACAACTGCCTATAAGACCATAGGCAAATAAGGATGGTTGATGCAAGCCAGATTACCTGCAGAGCCTCAGAACTGCCTGTGTTTTCTCCCTTGGTCTCTCATACCCTTAGCTGTGGGGAAGTGCAGCAGCATCTTCTGGCACTTTGGGGAGAAGAATAGCTGAGGGAAAATACACCGAGGAATAGGGCACAACCACAGGGATCATGTTTACCTGTCCTCCTCCAGTCCTGTGCTGTGGCCCATGGAGAGCAGAGGTGTAGCACCTTCTGCATAGACAGTGGATGGATGGATGCACTCAGGAGCACATTTACTGGTGTGAGGAAGGATGATCATGTTTCCCAACACCTTGATCACCCCACTGCCCTCCACCAGCTCTGGGAATACCTGTAGTTAGAGTAATGCTATAGGAGTGTTTGCAATTTGTACTTACCTGAAACTCATCTTTCAGGAAAATTCCTTGAGTAAATTTTTATTTATTCACTTCTTTTGCACTCTTCCCTGTTCAGGCTTTATTTTGGGGCTACATCAAGGGTGTAAACTTGTCCTAAGGATACATTTCTTTTTCATAATGAATTTGGCATTCTTTTATGTTTTTCTTAATTTCAAATTTTGGGATTTCTAATGTGTTATGAGGATATATTCTGCAGTTATTTCCTATCATACATTTTATCTGTGCTCTTATGTTGTCTAACTTCACTTTAACCTTGCTGTTTCATCTAGAAATTGTACAGTGGAAAAAAATGCACTTCAGCATCACAGTATGCCAGTGTAAGAATTAATTGAAATGTTCCCTCCATGAAAGAAAGGAGAAAGTCTTTTCAGTATGTGGAAACTGAAGGGACAAGTCTGATTTTACTTACCCTGACATCAGTCAGGAATGACACCAATACATTTCATCTGGGTAGAGTTTTAGGTGGAGAACAAGTCCTGGATTTTCACATGCATAAAACTACACTTTTCAAAGTATTGATCCTTCAGAATTTGTCCTCAGGTAACCCAGATTCTAGGATAATGCACGCAAAGTCAGCACTGGGAGAGGGAGGGTTGTGAGACTACCCTCCCTGGTACTATAACCTCATAGCAAGGCAAGTATCCGGGAGCAGTTGTATACTGGAGGAACCCCAGTGGTGCCACCACACGATGCAGACCTGCCTGCAGTGGTGGTGGGCTAGTTTGACCAGTGCTACCAGATGAGCTTGAGCAACGTGGAGTTCAGTATGGACTAAGCTCCCATGCACTTTTTCAGCTTTTGAAGCAGATTTTTCAGCCCACACTGAGCTCCATGCTGTTGCAGCTTGCCTGCTCTGGATACCCACACTGTTAGGACTAGCCCAAGCAGAGTTGTTGCCTTTGCGACTGCAGCCTTGTGGCAGCTATGCCTATAGGCAGCCTTGTGCCAGCAAAAGCATTCCCAGCCAACACTGTTATACACTGACACGGGCCCTGGGGAGGGTTTTAGCTAAGTAAAACTTCTCTGACTGTTACCTTTGTTCTTACACTGAGGGACTTAGGGTTCCAATTTTGGGACTGCTGCCTTGCTCATTCAGCCTCTTGGAAAAGGCATCATCAAGGCCCAGCATCAGGAACATGGCTGAGGAAAGGATGGTATGTGTGACCCAGGCCAGCATGGAGAACCCTCTACCTCACTGTGCAAAGAAAAAACAAGACATTTCAAATTTTTAGACATAGGAAATGATGGGGGCCCTTCTGTAGTTTCTCAAGCAAATACATGACTTCTCTGACTTTTTTTGTCCTTGTTTATGTGATTATTCTTTTAAACAAATGGTTTCTATTCTGATTTAATTTGCATTTTAGGCTGCATTTTGGGATTTTTCTTATTTTATTTTATTTGGATCTGACACAAATCTCTGATTCCAAGTGCCCTTGGGGTTAACAACATAAGGCAGCTCTCATTTTATCTGAATGGACTGGGCTGAACTGAAATGTAAACTTTGGACAGGCCAGCCTAGTTCCCAGATGTTTCTGTCTGTGGGTTTTCAGATGGTCCCACTTCCCAAAAGCAAGTGGGGAATGGTCTCAGTGTGGCAATGTGGCCAGGAATTTTGATGTAATCCCTTTCATATGAAAAGGCAAGAGATGCCCTTCCAGAATTTTTATCAGCCATAAGCTAGTCTCTGGGCATTATCTATCCTAATTGCTCATAACTAGCATACCACAAGTAAGGATCAACTCTTTGCTCATCGGACTGATGTGTTTATATTTCTTTTCACAGAAGTGGCAGCAAAGGCTGGCTGCCTATACTAAGACACTGTCATGCGCTTCTCAGGACAATCTAAGGAAAAAGCCCCTTTTGCTCAGTTTCTCCCAGAATTTTCCTTGAAATGAAAAGGAACATATTTTGGGTTGTTCTCCTGGCAGTGTTGTGTTTCAGCAATGTGGGGGCCCAAGTAACAGCTAGAGGTAGGCTTTAAGATGTATTTTCTAAAACAAATTTTGTACCTCTTTCTTCCTGCTCTGGTCCAAGATGTGGGCACTTTTGCAGATGCTTCTGCCCAGGTCCAGCTCAGCCCTCCATGATCTTTCCAAGAGCAAATTACAGCCCGGGTCTCTGGGAATGGCAAGGGTCTTACCAGCTGCCCTAAAATTACAAAAAGAAGAGAAGATGGATTTGGGAAAATAAGTTTTCCTGTCCCATTACTACAGACATAATAAAGATGACAAGAGGGAAGCACTTTTCAGTGTTCTGTTCTGCTAGAATTATCTCTGACTAATGGAGGAGACCAACCATCAAGACCACTGAGAGCCTTTTCCAGCTTCATCCCCAGCCTGTGATGGGACTCTGGGCTTGTCTTGTGGTCTTTTAGGTCTGTCTCTCCCAAAAATAAAGGGAAAGAGAAGTGATATTTCCCTTCTCCCCACCACTGTCTCTATTGTATGTTCAGAGCAGACATATCAAAGGCTTTGAGTGTGGGATACCAGGGTCAGCAGGGCATATGACACCTCTCCAACACAGTATTTTGACTGGAGGAGTCAACAGAAGGCATTGCAAAACTAGAGCTTCTTTCCCAGTTGACTGAGGCAAGGAAATGTTTCTGTTACAGTGTAAGGAGTGTTTTCCAGACCCAAGGGATATTCCTTCTTCCCAACTTCTTTCCTGTCCCTAGCTCCACTGAGCCCACCATGGTGCCGGTGCAGTCCCTTTATGGTATATTGTGCTTTCTTTCTGCTTACTCCTTGGGGGAATCCTTGTGACTGGAGACAGGGAGGTGTAGAGAAGTGGATAACAAATTTTCATCTTTTATCAGTAGAGCAACTGAGGAACAGTAGGAATGAATGACTTTTCCAGGTCTAGAATGTTGCCATCTGAAGTACCAAACCCCGTATCATGATGATTGTCCTTGCAAGATGCATCCCCAAACCACCATCATGGCGCAGCCTGGGAACCACAAGATCTCAGAGAGCAGAAACCTGGGACTGACTCGTGTGTAGGAGGAGCTATTAGGATCACCACAAGTTCCACCTCTCTTTAGCAGGACAAAGACGAGTTGCCTGGGCTATGACAGCAAATTGGTCACCTTGCTTCAGATGCTAGTTTGGGCTGATTGCCAGCCCAGCCCTGTGATGTGTCCTCAGCAAAGCAGCTGGGAGTGGCCACTCTTCAACTAGACAGAACTCAAGACTTGCTGCATGGTGCATACATGAGGGCTGGCCAGGACACAAGGGGCAGGAGCAGAATCATCTGAAGGAGAGCTACTTTAGTATTTCCAGCCTGACCAGGAATAAGAAATATCAGACATCTTGCAGAGAACTTGTGAGATATCCAGCTTATTTCCAAAGCAGTGTGGTTTGGAGAAGTTACTTTGGGCATTTTGAACAAACAGCAACAAAACTTGCTAGCTCTCCTTTACTGAACTGGAGTTTGGCAGGCCTCCGGGAAGGACTAAGTAGTAGCCTAGGTAGGATTAGAATGGTTCAGGTGTCACAAGCAGAAACGAAAGTCATGAATCCAAGGCAAAGGCTGAGACAGGATTGTGTCTTTGAAATCTCAGCATAACATCAGCTGATTTAGTGATGATGAGCAGGAAGGTCACCAGCCCATTGATCACTGTAAAATGCTTGTGCTACCTTTCAGAGGATGACACAGCTTTCCCTCTGACAGTCACACTGGAGGCTAAAGTACAGTGGTGAGATGGAGGTGCAGAGGTACAATCTCCACTGGCTGAACGTCTTTACAGGAAACAAGTGTTTTTCCTTCAAATGTTCGGGCCTTTTATTTCCCCTTCCTTATTTACAGGAATGGTGTTAAAGTGCAGTTGCCCTCTGCAAAATGCTTATGCATAAATAGGTCTTGCCTGGTCTGATCCCTGTGTGCATTCAGAGTCAGATCCGCTGACTTCAGTGGCCAAAACACAGTAAAACTGTTTTCTTACTCCTCTGATCTTTACACAAATAACCAAGTGAAGCTTGAACTCTTGTTTTCCCCTAGGCATCGTCAAAAGACTCTGGAATGACAGATGTCATCTAACATGAGAACTATCCGGTCCCTGTCTCTCTCAAGGCAACTTGCTCAATCTCTTTAGTTTTGGCAATGATTTGGACTCTGTCTAGATTCTGACTCTGCTGCTAAGCCCAGTGAAGGTTGTAATAATGCTTGGCAAATGGATGGTGAGTACCCTTCAAATTGTCAGCTGCTGAGACTGGGGAGCCAATTATTCAAAACCGGGGAGTGGGAAAAGTAAAGGAGAGGGGATGTTTGTACTGCCAGCCTCAAGCCATAATGCAGGTGCCAAATTTAGGAGTATGATCTCCTTGACTTCTCCCTGAGTTCAGTGGAGGAGTGTGTACATACAGCGTGGGACCCAGGAGTGCTGGCCATGTGGATGGGCATGTTTGTATTTATCACCTCTGTGTCAGGATGAGCTGAGGCATACTCCACTACCCCCCACCCCTTCCACTCATATCCTGTTTTCCCTGTGAAGGAAATCTGGGCAAGTGGGGCGGAAGAGCACCAGGGGGGTCCCAGCAGCCATGGTGGGGCTTGAGCACCAGAGGCACTGAACACTTCTGCACACCTGCCCTGCAAGGCAGGTGCAGCCCAAGGGACTGCCCCCTGCCCACGCCCCTGCTGCCACAGGAGCCCCCAGCCAGCAGGCACCCACCATCAGCTGGCTTCATCCCTAGGAGAGTGTGGGGACATCAACAAGGGCTGCAGGGCACAGGAGGTGACACGTGCAAGAGAAGAGCCAAAGAGCAGGCTTTACCCCATCCAAGTGGACTTTTCTCGACCCAGTATCTTGCCTTCCAACAAACAGATCTCTCCTAACACTGCCTGGCCATAAAAGTGATAAATACTGGTGCAGGGAGATTGTCAGCTCCCTGTATGGCAACAAGAATTTACAGAAACAACATTGCTGTGATGAGAGAAAGGATAATGGATTAATCATTGTGTCATCACTCAGGCTGAGAAGGTGTGCAAAGCAAGGGACAGGGGTGGCACTATCTACCAGATGCAGGACCAGAATTTCCAAAAGAAACCTATCAGACTTCCAGTGATCCTTTCCAGTTCCTGGTGTCCCCAGCAGCCATGCTCATCTCTGATGGAGCTCCTCTCCAACCCAAATACTCACCTGTGAAGCCTGATGTTTCAGCTCCTTGCAAGATGTCCAGAGGCGGGAGCAGCCCTCCTGCATGCCAAGCAAGTTTCTCTCCACAGCACAAGGACTCATATTTTGCACCCACTTTCTCACTCACAAGTTCTCAGGCTGAGAAACAAAAACCCCTGCATACAATACCTCTGGGTTTAGATGAATGGAGGAACCCTCCTAGAAATAAGAATTTTGTAGCTTGTGCATATGTGTGTGAAATATTCTGGGATAATCTGTAAAATCATTCTTTGATTTCATTTACTGGAAAGTTAGCAGAGACTGACAAAGGAGATAGACTTAAGAAAGCCAAGTATTACCACCCCCTCTTCCATGAATATATCTTTTTGTAGAAGGACAGTGGAGTTACTTACAACATGTGATAATAATCCTACACCTGACCAGAATTGTGGTGGAAGTGCCCAGACAAGAAAGCAGAAGGTAAGCGTAGACTAGGTAGTGTGAAATCTGCTGTGAGCATCAAGAAAAGCAAGTTTTGAGTAATACTCAGTCATGGGATGAGGTGGCTAGGTGGTGGCAGCAAACGCTGACTTCCAAAATGGAAAGCAAAGCAGATAGTCTGAGCCTATGGAAAGCTATTTCAGACACTGTGCTGGATGGGCATCAAAGATCTTAGAAAGAGGCAAAGCAGAATTCTTTGAAGGGGGGAAAGGGAGAAAATGAAACTATGGGGGAAATGTGAGGTGGTGGCCGGAGCTGGTTATTGAAGAAACCCATGTGATGGTCCCTGAAGTCTTGCAGGGGATGCATTTGGGAGTTATGGCAGAAGGAGGAATCTGGTTGCCATTCACCGTTAATATCTTGATGTGCATGAGAGGAGTGGCCACCTGAGGGGAGGGTAGATTAACACATCCAGCCCTGATTTTTAAAAAAATTTATGAATTCACATACACAGCTGAAATCCTCAGCTGCTGTAAGTACGTAAGCCATGAGCCACAATTAAATCACAACAGTTGGATACACTGCCAGTAAGTTCATAAGTTAGCTAAATGAGTTTATGGCAATGAGACACCAGTACCAGAAATTCACAGATAGATTTAGCTGTAAGCTGAAGAGAGAAAGCCATTCATTTCATCTTGATCACAGTTTGAAGTTGCTTGGGGTTGTGTTTGATTTCCAGAGGTAGTACAACAAAAATGTTAATTTTTTACTTCAGCCTGATGAAATATCCATAATAGCTGCATTCCCCACCCCCAGCAGCTGTGCTTGCATCTGCATAGAAACAGGTCTGGGATGCTGTACACAGATGAGTGTGTGCAGGAAGAGGGCTCTTCCACACAGGAAAGGTATTTTTATAAACAGGAAGTGTATTCTCCTACCGGATTTACTTCTGTGTCCAGTCCTGGTTTAGGTGGAACTGTCCAATCAAGGAGAAGAAAACAAGAAGCTCATTCATAGGATGGCAGAACAAATTAGCACATGACAGAAGAACACACATCAGCTTGTCTCTATTCTCAGTACCGGTTTCAGAGGGTGAGTTATTCCATTCAGTTCAGTGAATTCACTTGAGTTGCGTTCAATAATGAAAAATCAGAAGGATGCCACAGTTAAATAAATAAAAGGCAATAATAGTAGTGATAACATAACATTTTGTTGACTTCCATGAGACAATCCCTGGCAAGCGGTGCTATGTATCTGCATGAATTTGCAGGACTGAGGCCAGACAAGGTAACAACTGATGCATGATTGCACCTATCCCTGTCCACAATGCTGTCTCCTCCTCTCCCATACTGTTATCCTCTTGAATACTTGGGCTTTGCTCAGCTGATACCCTGTGGCTTAACCTGAATTTTGTTCATTTTTATTTTGGAAAGTGCACTTTAAGGATGCACAATGGAATTGAAGTGTCTAAATCAGACATAATTCAGCCTCTGATATAGTTGTGCATTGCATCAGCCAGTTATGTACGAATAGCACATGTTGGTGGCAGCAGCCACTCCAGTTGCTGGCTGTGCCCTCAGTCTCCTCTGTTAATTTTGGGGTTAGCACTCCCACAGAACCACAGAATCACTAGGTTGGAAAAGACCCACAAGATCATCGAGTCCAACCATTCCCATCTGCCACCAAACCACGTCCCTGTGCATCGCATCCACCCATCTTTTAAATACCTCCAGGGATTGTGACTCAACCACATCCTTGGGCAGTCTGTTCCATTGCCCAATGACCTTTCCGCAGCAGCCCTTACTGATGATCAGCAGTTCCTGTGCAGTCCATCAGCTCTCATGATAGCCCTGCTGTGCTCCACATGCACGTGTCAAAAGCTCAGCCAATCCAAGATGCAGTGAGAGCAGGACCAAGGGATCAACACAGGGAGGGTATAAGATATGTGATAGGAAGTGTGAGGACCTGAGATTAAGGGGACAATGTGTGGAAAGCTGGTGAAGGGGCTGGAGAACAAGTCTTACGAGGAGCAGCTGAGAAAGCTGGGGTTGTTTAGCCTGGAGGAGACTGAGGAGCGACCTCGTTGCTCTCTACAACTACCTGAAAGGAAGTTGTGGAGAGGAGGGAGCTGGCCTGGAGTCCACAGGAGTATACTCACTGCTCTCCTGAGCTGATTTTTATACTGTTCCAAAGCACTGACATGTGAGAAGGGAGGAGAGTTCCAATCACACCCTTCTCAGCCTCAGTATGTAGCCTGGCATACAACAGAAGCTGCTGCCGCTGCCACATAGGTAGGGACATTACCTATCATGGTTCCTGACCTTGATGATACTGCATGCAAGTTGAGGAACTTGAGATGAAACATCACTGTGTATTTCAAACAAGTCTAACAAGGGCTCCTGCAGCAATTCTGAGATATGTCAGTGTACATCCACCCTCGCACTACACAGGGAAGACACATGATAATGTGTGAAGTATCAACTCCAGGGACAGTTTACCCAGGTGAAAAACACAGGAGAAGATGCCACAGCTGTAAATAGGTGGCCACTGGGTGTGGATATGAGTCTCAGGATGTATCCACCCAGCTGGTACTGCTTTAAACTAGCTTTCCTCCATGCTGCCAGCAATGGGGCAGGAGCTAGATCCAGACATCCTCAGCATGGAAGAAACTCAGCCTGAAGCCCGATTTGAAATCTGCCAAGCATTTTTCTGTAAAATAGACCAAATCAGATGAGCAGGTCTAAATCCTACTCTTCCCTTTGACTTCAAAGATGACAAGAGATAAATCTGGATTATACTTTGTCACTCTGCCTCCATCTTCCAACCTAACAAGCCTGACCTATATAACAATGTAGGAATGCACAGGAATGTAACACAATGTTTGTTGGTACACATGTCCCTGCATGCACACAGGAATCATACATGCACGACTATACTGCCTGATGATGTCAGAAGTACACCGTAAATTTTTTTTTCTAAATAGAAATCTCTGAGAAAGAGGGATCCTTTTGCTGCTGGAGCATACCTTTCTAGTGAAATGACGTGAAATAATATGGAATCCAGATGTGACAGGAATGTGAAACAGCTTTAACTCATGCCACGATGGTGGTTTCTTCCTCAAGCTTCTTCTCAGAGCTGCTAGTGCCCTCTTCCTTACCCACTCTGCCAGCCACTTCCAGCCCTGCAAGAACCACATGTGATCTCCAGGCTATAAACCTTGGCAAGGATGCCTAGGCTGCTCTTCTAAAGCAGTTGCAAGTTTCAGCCTGTTTTGTCAGGCCAGGTTCTTTTTATCTGTTTATGTCTAAACCAGGTTGTGAATAGATGAGTTTAGTGGGAAGAACTATACATTTCTTACATAGCTCTCCTATGAGTTCTCTCAGAATCTGAAGACATTTTCCAGGGACCTAATGGCATCAGAAAGCAAAGCATATCTTGCCACATTCAGATTGAAACAGCAAATTATTTTCTTCAGCTTAGACCTCCTGATAAATCCTGTCTAGTTTGTCAATATACTTCCAAACCACATGTTAGAAAAAATTCTTTGTGTGGTTGGGCCATATCTTTGAACATCTCAAAATCAGTGAAGTCCATGGAGCTATGTTGGATTACGCTCATCAGAAATTCAAGGATTTTAACTTGCTTCTCTCAGAAGAACTGCAGAAGAGTCTGAGGCCTTGGGATTTGTAGAATTTGAAAAGCATCAAAATACGTAGAAAAACAAAGCTGGAAGATTGCTTATTGACATGTAATTCACATATTTACACACTTGTCCCCTACAAAGATTTAAAGAAGCTATACAAATTAATTCTGGGATATATTCTGCCCTTATTAGTACCTGTGCAGTCCAATGACCATCTGCTGAAGTGGACTGTGCAACAGATATTGCTCATCAGTGCAGCAGAGAGCAGTGAGAGTTGTTTTGATTTTATACTGATGTGACAGAGCTGAGCATGACTCTCCAGGACTTCAGGTGCTGCTGAAGTAATTCACGTGGCGCCTGAGGGAACTCTGTGGAGGAACAGACAGTCCTAGGTGGATTTTGAGAAGGGTATTCTTACTACAGTTATGTTATCTTGCTTGTGCCAAACATCAAACCTAACGTCCCAACATCAAAGACAGATGGTACCACACAGCGCTGTTAATGTCCAGGAGGGTAGCAGTGTTAAGAAATTAGGGGAGCAGCTGAGAGCACCTTTTATCAAGGGCTTTTCACTATAGAGCTTTTTCTTCCTTAGTATGCAATGTGCCACACCAGAACTGAAAATGCTGAGCAGCTGGGCTGACAGCCAGAGTCCCAAAATCTTGGGGAGCAAACCGCCTGTTGTCACAGCCTGCCCCAGCCAAGCTGATGTTTCCCCAAACTGCATCTCACTGAGAATACAAACACCCTCCAGCACTTGTATTTTCCTCTCACTGTTGCCCCTCTCTCACGTCATGACAGCATTCAGTGTCTTCAGCCCCGTGCCTGGGGCAGAAACCAGTGGCACTGGCCACATCTCCCTCTACTTTCCTTTTCCCATTGCTAGCCATGGCCAATCCTTTCCTCATCATACTGGGGCAAATCTGCATGGAGCTAGATATCCCAGTATTTCACAAGTGGATTTCAGAAGAGATAACTGGAGGTGCATATACCCAGGATGCATCTCAGGTACCAGCAGTTTCAGTAAAGAGACAGATTAGGTTTAATGGTATGCTGTCCTTTCCTTGAATGTGGCATGCATGTGTAGTCCAGCCTGCATCAGCCATTATCAGGAGATGATACAGGGCATTTGCAGCTCTGCTGCTGGTGTGAAATGCTCTTCTACTGGGTTATATCCCATATCTGAGGCTTTTACCTCTGTAATCCACAAAACATAGTGGAGTATGGGTCTAGGCACTGAAATAATATCTGTAAAAGTGGGTGGCCACTGATAATTCAACCTCCTCTTCTTTAGCTGGCATGTGTCATTAAATAAACAGTGTGCTTCCTCTTTTCTCTCAATTAGATTAGTGCAAATCAAGACCAATTCCGGCACAGTGTCAGCTTAAAACAGAAACTGAAGGCCTGGAATAATTTTTATTTGTAAGGAGAAGTTCATGGAAGAGCAAGGTGCCAGATAAGTCACCCAGGGGACTGCAGGATCTACTAAAAAGTGGCCTAATTCCCAGCAAAGTCCCTGTGCCTAGTGTTTCCTATTGAAAGGTCCTGCATTTCACAAAGGCTCCCTGCCAATAGGAAATGCTAATCTCCTGCACGTAGGCAGGATTTCAGGCACGAGTGGTGCTGTGAAGCTTTCCAGAACAGGTGCATGGGAAGCTCAACACTTTAAAAATCCACAGCCTTAACTGTCAGAGAGGTCGGTCCATCCAAGCCCACCACAGCCGCCCCTCTGGCAGAAACTGGACCAAAGTCACTGAATCCCTTCCACAGCTCTCCCCAAAAAGGGACATGAAAAGAGAAAATAACAACAACAAAGGATGTAGCTGATTCTCTCTGTGCTTATTATTAGCGGAGGAAGGGCTAGGATTAATCACTCCTGCAGAAGCAGCTGTAAAGGATGGAAGTAGTTGATCAAAGTGGATTTTGTTATTCCTGATGTATCGTTCTGCTGAGCAATGAGAACTACTGTGGAGTACTAGAGCTTCAAAAGGACTTTAATGACTCCAAGGCTTGAACCAAGGACACTGCTGGAATTAATTAAGAAGGAAGTCCAGGGCAAGGTGGAAATGATGGAAGTGAGTGCATTAGTCTGAGGATTTTTTCCACATCTTTCATTTCCTAATTCAATACCTTTGAGGTAATAAAATCTACAGTGGTGGAAAAAAAAAATAGTGGGACAATGGGAAATGTTCCTCTGTGGGACAAGGCTACGTGTGGCTTGGCTACACCTGATTGCTGCACTGCTGTGTGAGAGGAACAGAGGGCACAAGAATCCATTTTGCACTTCTGAGGACTGACAAAACTGCAGTGCCTCTGCCTCTTCCTGCCCCAGAATAGACCCTCCTACTGCTGGGCATTGACAGAGCATCTCTGAAATCTGGGCAGGCTGTCTACTCCTCTCTGGCCAAAAAGATGCACAGCAAGTGTCTTCTTGGAGTTTGTAGTCTTTGCATGGCTCCTCTGTTAGCTGTGGAGATAACAAACCACCCTGTGCTGCTGCTGCGGACTGTAGTAGTAAGTCATGAATGCGTATAGAGAATCTCTGAATACTGGCTGGGAATGAATCATGGGGAGCTTCACTTGTCCACACTGAAACTGCAATCACTTGGTGGAGCTCTGCTGTGCGTAAGCACAGCCCCATGTCTGCAAGGCAGCTCTCACCCTAAACTGGAAAAGAAATACATGCTCTAAGGGGTAGCTTTGTTAATGACACCTCCACTATGTCCCTCTCTTCTCTCTTCCCTGCCTTCCTTCCTTGTTTCTGTTTATAGAGCAAATGGCTCCCAAAGTGCACTTCCTACTGAGCAATTACCTCCTCTGAGGCAGTCAAGGACATGTTGCCCAGAAGCAGGCCTTTTCTCCTGCTAGCGAAGTATCGATCCTCTCTTGAAAGAGGGCATTCATGAGGGCATTCAGCCCTACAGACACTGAGTACATCAGGGCTCACCTTTGTGCCTCCCATAAGCCTTGTTTACCATGGAGACAGGATGGCATCTCTGAGAGGTTCAGATGCAAAACTTCATGACTAGATATAAACCCCTCTCAAAGCACTACACTAAGTCAACAGCCCTGCAGAGCTACATTTTCCTCCACACCTACTGAGGCATGACATGATCCATCTACTTTCAAAAGGCATGTGACTTTCCTGAGTGAGGAGTCAAAACTCTGTTGGACTATTAAGCACAATGGTGGGTATCAGTGGGTCCTGAATCAATAATCTGGTGGGGTGGGTCTTTCTTCTTCTGGAAGAGACCACAGCACCTCTGCCCCAGGAATTTGGGCATATATTGGGTATGCTGGGTAGAACTGGAAATGTTAAGGTAGTGCCCTGCTTGAGCTGTAGTAAGGTTTGGAAATGTCAGATCTAATGCTGAGCTCTCTTCTGTTGGCTTTCTACCAACCTGATCTTGGAGCAAAAATGTTCAGACCCTCCAAGTCATGATATGAGAACTTTCAGCAACAGCCAAGAAGATGGATGAAAATCAGGAGGCCTAAGGAGTGCAGCATGCTCCAATCCCCTTGAGTCTGTGTTTCAGCAAAGTGTGTTGACAGAGTTGTAGCCCTCTTCTGCTTAGCTGAGCGGAGAGCAGCAGCATCTATCCCTCCCTGATCCATTGCCTTCCCTTACTGCTATTACCAGAAAACACCAGAGAGACACAGACATCAGGGAGTACTTTTCTCTGTTGTTTTCTCCTTCTGCTTCCAGCAAAGACCTCTGGCTCTGTTTCTTTTCTATTTTGTCTGGAAGAATCCAGTGTGCATTTTATGATTAAAAGTCAAAACTGAAAGTGTTTCTCTCCCTTCCCCAAATCCAGCAGCTGTTGAGTTGGCTGTTTTGTTTTCTCAGCTTAAACATGCAGCAGCACATTCTGGTGAGAGGCAAAACAAACAAGCCTGTGGAGAAGACTGGCAGGGTGAGAAATGGAGAACCAGGACCATGTGCCTCAAGAGGGAATCTAACAGCCTGCATGCTGGTCAGGGAACTTGCTTCTCATCTGTCACAGCATGCTTAGCACTGGGTGGACTTGACAACCAAGTGGGTTTTTCTAAGTCATGTGCTGCGTGTGTTACATGCAGGGCAGGAGCTGCTTGGCAGAGAGGAGTAAGTGCATGTTTGATGGAGGGATGTACTTTGGAGAAATACTGTGCTCTGCTTGATGCAGATGGGACCCCATGAGCTACCTCCTCTGAAGGTGTGCTTTCAGTTTTCATGGAGGGATGGAGCCCTGTCCTTCTTAGGACCCAGAGCCCTCCCATAACAGCAATTCACCATGACTCAGACAGTGTGTGCGGAGTCTCCTGCTTCCTCCCTCCCAGCCTACTTTTGCACTCCTCTACAAAGGGCAAAGTGGACCTGGAGCATCCCTAGGGATGTGACATTAGCTGGAGTAGGGAACTGCCATGGCTGCATCTCCTTCCTCCTGCTGAGGAAATTTTTGATCAGTGTTGTAAGAGAATCAGGACACACTGAACTTTTCCACTACCCTTGTGTTCTGCAAAGGGCTGAAGAAGGTAGGTGTCTCCAGCCCCAGTGAGCAAATAAACCTGGTCCCTCCTGCTCCCTTTTCACGACAGGAGGAAGGCTGTGGGGAAGAATGATCTCAGTCCTGGCCTTGGAGCCCTTCTCTTGAACTCACAGCCAGCATGCTCTTTAGCAGCCCCTAAAATGCAGCCTTCCACTGACAGAAGGGTCAGGGCAACAAGGCTTATCTTCATGTTTGTCAACGGCATGGTCTGGCAGAAAGCAGCCTGCACTGGTGGGGCAGTGCTTCCCTCTGCAAAGCCTTTTGAAAAACCCCATGTTCCTTGTAGTCAACAGGCATATGGGATGATTTGGGACTCCAGGTATGAGTTGCAGAAAGCATAGCTCCACAGCCTCCGCAAGCACAATTGAGTGAGTGGAGTATAGTATGTTGAGAGGGAATTGCCTTTGTTATTTCACTACAAATGAATTCAGAAATTCAGTTTCTGGTGATGTTCTGAACTCTGCCCCAGTGTCACGAGCACTCCAGCTCTGCCAAAACAAACACGGATGCCTGGCCAAATAAAGAAAATTGAAGCCCTCCACAGCAGCAACCACAGGCTTGCACAAGCACACTCCTCCTTCAGACTGTGGTGTCCAGGTATCTGCTCTATTTAGACAAGAATGTTGGCTCAACAGTTCCACTGCAGAGCAGCAAGCTAATACCATCACACAGGGAGCACCAGAGTCTCATCTCTCCCCTCCACAGGCAGCTCATCAGAGATGGGCAAAAGTGAAGGTAATGAAGCATGTGTGATGCTGCTGGGCACTCAGCAAAGCTGGTGTTGGTTTCCAAGCAAATGCCTGGACATTTAAAATATTCATACTGGTAGGAAGTTGCATCAATGGAGACAGGAACATCTCTGTCTCTCAGAACTCGGGGACTGGGTGGCATCCTGAGGGTAGAAGGTTTCATACATGCATAAGGATGCCCTGCCTGGCATGCATCCACCTGAACTCCTCCACATTTGGAAGGTGTGTAGCTGATAGGGCTGATTTTGCAGAAGTGCTGCACAAGTGGTAGAGCTGCATGACAAGATGTTTTCCTCGATTTTGGAAACATCTTCCTGTGAGGTTGTCTTATTTTCTCTTTCTTTTCTTTTATTTCCCCCTTCATGGGTGTGAGGGCACAGCATGAGTCACATGAAAAAGCCAGAGGATCCCAGACAGAAGCTAGGTAGAAAGGGGGAGAGTAAACAGTGAAATAGTTTTTATATAGTGGGAGGGAAAAGCAAATATAGCCAAGAAAGGTATTGCTGGTGAGAAATTAAGGCATGATCAGATGGATCAGCTTAGCTGTGTGTCCTAGGCTGAGAGTAATGGGAAATACTCACTTGGAGTCAGTTTGGCCAGGCCTTATGTGAATCCCTCAGTATAACGGAGCCTGCAGCCTCTTCCCTCCTCCTGATCAGTTCCTACTAATGAACTTGAACCAAGCTCCAAGCTTTAAAATTGTGGCTATTTCACAGCCTGCTGACTGCCCACACAGCAGCACAGCTTCCCTAACACACTCCTAACAAAGTACAAAGGGATCTTTCCCCAGAATGTTGCTGGTCTCACAGCACAGCACAAATACCCAGGGTCAAGAAAGCAAACCTTTGCTAGTTTCATCTGGACTGATGAAAGCCACCTGCTGGGAAGTCACGGTGCACACAGCACAGTGAGCAGGTCTTTGTGACAACAGTCTAGAGCAGTGCTGCAATGAGTTTGCGCCCAGCTGCATTTCTCAAGAGGCAGACTAAGGAGTGGTCATGTGTACTGTGGCAGAGAAGAACAAAGAGAGGGATGCTTAGGGCTTGGGACTCAGTGCACAACTTCTTTGAGTGTGACTGCAGATCAAGCCAATAAGGATGGGATCCTTCAGGTATGCCCAGATTGGTTTTGCAGCTGCCTTTCACACCTGCCACCTTTTCTGGATTGCCAGGACAGAAGCAAGCGGTCTGGATGTGCCTCGGTGCCAGCAGTCACACGAATACTCAGAGAAAGCTGTGGCACTGCATGTTCTCTTCTCTGGGCTGGTAGAAGGCATGCATGTTCACCGAGGTTGTCAACACAGCCCACCGTTTCCTAACTTGGGAAGGAAACTTTCCTAACTTTCCTAACACCTGCTTTTTACTGCTCAGTGACCCTTCAGCTTTTCCAGCCATTCTTAGGGAGGTTAATATTCATCACCCATGGGGCAGTTGCCAAGTGACTCCCACAACATGACATGTGGTGAAAGCCCAGGTCAGGGCAGCTCTGACCCTGCCACCAATGCCCCAGAGCTCAGCCAGCAGAGAAAGACCAAGCCTCCAATGACCATGATGTTGATAGGCCCCAAGCCTCCAGCGCTGGGGCCTGAGGAGCTGCAGCACTGTATGGGCACCTTCAAGACTGGTAGGATTGTGTCTGTGCTTTTATTTGAGCAGTCTCTTCTTTGCATGAAGAGAACTAGACCAATGCTGCTGCCCACTTAAATACTGACTCAGCACAGCAGTGGGGGCATGGGCTGCTTAGCCCCAACATGAGGATTCCCTAGCTCAGGGAGCAGGGGCTAGCAGAACCCCTGGCTGTGAGCTTGCTGACAAAGGAGACATCTCAGAGGTGCCCAGACACAACATACTGTGTTCAGAGTAACAACGCTTGGCCAACTACTCACCTGGTTGCTTGCCTAGAAAGCAAAGAGAGAACCTTCTGCTGCAGACGTCACAGTAGCATTTCTAAGGCAGAGTCCTGCTGGAGAGAGAACGTGGGAGTCACCTGCTGGGTTGTATTTCAACATTGCACTCTGGTTTAGTCTTTTATCCCTTGCTCTGCAGTACACCCACAGCACAAAGGATTTGACACCAGGTGATTACTGAAACCAGAGACATACAGTGCTGGTGCAGACACTATACCCAAGCATTTGCTCTTACTGATCATGAGTGTTATCCCATGGTTTTGCTTTTTTTGTTTGCTTACGTAATTAATGCAGTGAAACGAAAATACTGTCCACATAACTGTGAGGATGTCTGATGCCCAAACATAACTATTACTCTGTTTTAAGGTGACAGTTGCATGAACTGGTCTTCACTTTTAATTATTCATGTCCTGAATATGGCATAGTTGCACACATCTGCTTGGGGCTTCTCAGGTTACTGGCTATTGTGTATTTCTGAATCTGAGGCTTCCCCAAGTTTGGAGTAGAAATGTTCACTAACTGCCCAAACTACACAGATATTGCACAGATGTTGCACATCTGTTAGATGGTGTTTACTATTACAGGACTGTTTTAACTAAATAATGCTTCCAATCCAAACGTTTGTCATCTTGGTCAAGACAGCATCCCTAAGCCCTGCTGCTAGGGCAGGAGAAGGGAAATAGCAAAAAAAGAAGAAAGGAGGAGAGAAGCAAGCAGGCAAGAAAGGAAGAAAGATGGCAATGGGCAGCAAAACTAACCTGCACAGTATCCCACAGTTTATTAACATTTGATTAGCATAATGAATATTCAACCCCATTATTATGTTATTGTTTCCATTTGCATAGTATGTTAAATATGAAAAGTTTCTTCTGTGGGTTTTTTCATTGCAAATTTTGCCCCCAGAGAAATGATTTCTCCTTATCAAAAGAGCTCAAACTAAGGATTAGGGGAAAAAATATGGAAAGGGAAATGTTATGCAAGACTATTCCTTGCATGTCTCATAAAATCCAAAGCCCAACAACTTCTATCATGCCTTTATAACTTACAGGGGACTGTTGACCAGGGTACAGTTTTAAAATATGTGTGTGCTTTGTGTCTATTGTTATTGTTACGCAGCAGTAGTGCTACATTTCAATGCACCACTGTCTAACCCACTGGTTAAATTTATTTTGAAGATAATTTAAGAGGTGGATGACAAACTGAAATGGCACCGTCTTGGCATCAGACCAGCTTCTGTGGCAGAAATGCAGATCAGCACAAGTGCCCATGCCCCTCTCAGCTTCCTGACTTTCCCCTGAGGCAGAGCTGTAAGGAGATGTGGGGAATTGCTTCTGAAAGCTCCTGGCTCCCGGGATGACTGTGGGATGCTGCATAGCACCTTGGCATGGCCAGGTGGGATCTCCCCCGGTGCTGCCCCAGGGAGGCCCCCGGCATGGCAGCTCTGCGACTGTGACCAGCCGTTGCTCAGTAAATCATCCAGACTGTAGGAGGGATAGAGGGGGGAAGGAAGAGGAACCACAAGCATTGATTTTTTTTAAAGCCTTGGCACTCTGGCTTGGAGCAGCCACAGCCCTGCACAGCAACCTTTGGTCTGCAAAAGGCTGCACGGCACTCTTATCACCCACTGGGGCCACCAGCCACCCAATGTCTCCCACCACTGCACAGGGGTCCTCGTGCACCAACTTTTTCATGGGGGAGAGGGACCCATATTGCATGATGGTGGCTGAGTTTGTGACTGGTGCATGGGCAGTGCTACTGTGGGGTGGAGGGGGAACCCTCTGTTCCTCACTCTCTGTTCCCACCACTGACCAAGGCCGAGGAAGCGTGGTCTGGAGCCTTGTACTGGGAGGGTCTCTGGGTGGTTTTCTTTTCAGATCAATGGACACACTTGAGAGAAAAAAAGAAAAGGAGCAGAGGAGCAGCTTGCCGTTGGCAGCCAGAGGGGGCCACAGAGGACTGTTGCCAAGGCAAATAAGGAAGCCACCTGATGTGACCAGGGTCAGATAAGAGAGCCATTACTTCAGGAGCAGGTGCTTCCTGTGCCGCACACCCAGCCCGCTGCCTGCTGCAGGCAAGCACCCATTTTCACCCAGATCAGCCCCATGTCCCTCCCTTGAAGCATGGGGTCTCACAAGGAGGGGATGGCCAAACATCACCAACATCTCCAGCCATGAAGGAGGGTTGCTGTGGCAAGGAGTGATGAGAGTGGCTGGCCAGGGATGCTGGTCCTCCTGGCCTCACTCTGGGACAGGGAGCATGGGAGGAATTGCTGGAGGCACCCCAGGGAAGGAAACGGAGGACTTGAAGGACATCTGAGGTGTCCTTCTGCCCTAAACATGACGTGAACTTTGTAAGATGCTAAGCCTGGGCTTGGAGAGCCTGGGGATGTTTTTTGGTACCTGCAGATTCCAGATAAAACCAAGTAAGACTTTAAGAAGATGATTTCCCTCTTCTTTACACAGCTGAATCCTGGACCCAAGTGCAGGGGAAGACCTTGCCTGGAGGTGCCCTACTGAGACCCAGGTGCAGGAGAGAGCCCCAAGGGCACCCAGAGCCAGCCCTCCCAGCCTGGGACAGCCCACGGCATTACCTGCCTGAAAGCAAGTCAAGGGGCTCGCTGCCAGGGGTCTGGCAGCCAGCAGAAGGATCTACAGCAGGGTTAAGTGGTGCACCATTTCCTGACAGTAGCCTCTTCTGTATGCAACTATATACATCATACTAATGAGGAAGGATGAGGTCAGCACTTCTTTTGGGGTTCATGTGTCAACTGCACTTCAGCAATCATTCTCTTTGTTTACTGCCGTCTCTCTTCTTTCCCCCTCCTGTTAAAGCTATTTTTACAGGAAAACATGGCTCCCCTATCCCTTTTAAAAGTACCAAAATGTTTCCAAACCTGTCTGAAGATGAAAGGAGGGATTAAATAAGAAACTCAGAGGATGTTTTTCCCCTTCCCTCTGCATACCCAAGATAGGGATACCAGTGTTCAAGTGGGAAGCTGGAGCCAAGTCAGATTGGGAACACTGTGCAGCTGTGTGATCACCCCATGCTGTGGTCTGTAGCATATGCCATGCAAGGGAGTGACAGACCAGGAGCTGCATGCCCCAACAGCCATGGCCTTGCTATCCCCTTTAGGAAATCTACATCTGGTAGAAAATGTATGGAGGGAGAGGAGTGTGTTTGGGAGCATACACAGTGCTCAGGATGTATGTATGTGATAATGTCCTCAAAGACATGGAAGAGAAACAGGCCACAAAGAACAGCAAGCAGCATTTACTAACCAGTTGTCCTTAACTAGGTATAAAGTGACTGAAAACAGCCTTTTTAAAATCAAGTTAGCCTTTAACCATGCCACTTTCTAGTAATAAGAGAAGATCTGTAGTCTCCTAGAAATGGGCAGAAGGGCCCTCAGGGAGGTAAGCTTATTCTAACCCATGACTAAAGGGAACCTCCAGCTTGTTGAAGTTATGCTTGGGTTTGTATGAAAATATGAGAAAAGATTTTCATGAAGAATGCTTACCATGGGCTACAGGAGAACTCAAGGTTTGAACATTGTGTCTGTTCCTCATCTCTGTCACTTATTTGCTTTCTGAATTTTTCATAAATCAGCTTTACATAAGAAGGGTGATAAATTAACAACTGCCTACTCTAATGTGATGTTTCCAGCCTTCACTGATCATGTGCTCCCTGGCAGATAAATATGGGTCTCATTGTGAACATGAGAGGAAAGTTTTTTAGAGGTGAATGGGTTAAAGCCATAAAGCTCTCTGAGGGCCCTGAGTGATTAATTAGCACCAAGAAAAGTCGAAGAGCAGAGCTTAGAGGAGATTTGTACCTGAAGGCTCTCTACTGGCTGATGAGCAAGCAGATCAGAAAGGCCAGATGTAACCATTACAAATACGATTGTACTTAGAATGTCAGAAATTTCTGAAACAGGCAGAAAGGCCATTGTATTCCAGATAGTGTTCAAATGCCACAAATGCCACGTCACTTGAGAAGCCCTGCATGTGCTCTTCTGATCATGCAGGCACATCAATGACATCTCTGCTGGATCATGTTTCCTAAGGGGTCTTGTTCAACTCTATAGAGCATGCTATTAGCCTTGGAGATCCTTGGGGAGAGACACAGCATTTAGCTCTGTCAACCCATCAGTAGTATATACTGCATAGTATACTACTGCAGTAGTATATACTGGGGTGGACTAGCTAGTTCTGCATCTAAATGTACTTTTTAGTATCAAGTTCTGGTTGAAAGACTTCCCTTCTGGACCGCTGGGCTGAGTCCAATGGCATGAGATTTAACAAGGCCAAATGCCAGGTCCCGCACCTGGGGCACAACAACCCTGTGCAGTGCTACAGACTAGAAGTCTGTCTAGAAAGCTCCCTGGAGGAGAAAGACCTGGGGGTGTTGGTTGAGAGTCGACTGAACATGAGCCAGCAGTGTGCCCAGGTGGCCAAGAAGGCCAATGGCATCTTGGCTTGTATCAGAAA
>WAAB01002622.1:173954-213411 GCA_013389865.1 Piaya cayana
CTGAAAGGGTCATTGAGCACTGGCAGAGGCTGCCCAGGGAGGTGGTTGAGCCACGTTCCCTGGAGGTGTTTAAGGGATGGGTGGACAAGGCGCTGAGGGGCATGGTTTAGTGATTGATGGGAATGGTTGGACTTGATGATCCAGTGGATCCTTTCCAACCTACTGATTCTATGATTCTATGATTCAAGTGAGTTCATGGGCATCAGATATATTTTGTGCAGGCAGAAAGATGCAATATACCTGCAAAGGTGCAGGATAGGGGGAAGGGTAAGAGCTGTCCTTCTTCAGTATAAAAGTAATGAAGAGGCACCTTAGGAAACTGAATTGGGATAAAATGCATTATAATGTGATCACTCCTGACATATATACATAATGAGAAGAAAAATAATAAGTCACTGTAATGAAACCTCTGCAAAGGAAGTATGGTGAAGTTTGTCTTCAGCTACTCCCTCCTGGGCTTTGAGTGCACCAGTCCAAAGGCACATATTGTACAACATGACACAGAAGTACCTCAGCAAGCTCCACATATATAAATGGTGGTCAAAATGTAGTCTAAGAGAAAGAGTTTTGGGTTGACTCTGGGCAGTTGGACTCACCCAAGATATAAGGCCCGGGTTTCTTACCCTAGGTCCAAGGAGACCTACGCATCTCAGCCTTCTCCATCCTAGCTTTCCATGCCTCTCTCTTGCTTTAAAACCCTGATGCTTTGGTACTTGATAACCCTGGTTGTGCTATCTTCCTTGCAGAGTCTCTCCTTTAAAGAGTTGCTGCAGTATATTATCTGTGGTTGCTTCCTTTTTGCTCCGTTCCCAAACACCAGGTCTATTCTTGGAACGTCCGGCTAGAGCACTTGTATTGACGTCAAAATTACTCAACAGTTATTGTCAGGAAGGACTTGATTTGCATTTGAATAGGGTACCTTTTTAATGTCTCAGGAATGATATGCTGTTGGGGACAATGTCTGGAAAGATTCTCCAAGGTAAATGTAAGAGGCAAACTGGTTGCACATCTCTTCATATAAAGACTTCTATGGTGGTGGTATAAGGGTGGGGGAAAAAACAGCCTGTGTGAAGTGGAAGAGTATGGCTTCTTTCTTCAGAAACCCCCTTCCTGCACTCTGTCCTCAAGGCCTGGCAGGGAGATCACAGAGCTGCTCTGGCTTCCTGATGAGGAGGAACTGCAGAGCTCCCAAGCCCCTCTTGAAAATACTGTGGCAAATGTGAACTGGTCACTTATGGATGTTCCCAAGGACAAGAGGAAATGGAGTTTTAATGGGGATTTTCCTATTAAATACATTACCAGCATCATTCTCTCTTTTGCCACCAAGTACTTGAGTTTGGATGCATCTTGGTCAGTCTGCCTCCCAGAATGATTCCCCAGGTAAAGATTGGGCTGGGAATCTCGAGGTCTTGGCAACAAGATCACTGTATCAACACTCAAACCTTGGGACTGTGAAGTCTCCTCAGTTTTTCACATGTCTGAGGAGTTCGTGTTACATCCTTTGCTGTTTGCTGTGTAGTAGATGCCTCAGATGAAATCTTAAAACCACAGTCTTGTCTGTGCATGACTATTAAGATGGCTAATTGTTAACACATTCACCGAATCCGATGAATGCGAATCATAACTTAGAGGTTGCCAGCTGAAGGAAATCACTGCAGGGAAAATGCTAACTCAGCCCGTGGGACTGGATTTTAAGCTTCATCAGATCAAGGGTTTTTTTATTACACTCATGCCTGGGTTTTACCACATACATATAGCTGGGTGTCCAGTCTTTTTTTCTGTGATCATAATTGTAAATAGAAAGTTTCTCACAGATATAAATGGAAATGTCCCTTCTCCATCTGCAATACAGAACTGGGTGCTGTTCTGCTGCTATCAGTTCCCTGTGAATCAAGTTGTCCTTTAATGCAGATGTGCTCACATAGTGTGAAGTGGAGCATGGGGATACATAGGGCTACATTAATTACTACAGCCTAACTCATATCCTGGGCTTTGGTCTCCCTAGTAATAGAAGTTTCTGATGTTTAGAACTGGAGTGGACAAGGCTGCTCTTCTGCAGGAAAGATACATTCTGGGACCCACACAGACAGCTCTGGTCCATGGTGTCCTCATTTTTAAGTAGTTGTTTCACTGGAGGTTGGGCTTTTGGCTCTTGTATAATAGCTTGATAAGACAAGGATGACATTTCTGCCTGATTTCATGAGAAGAGAGGGACCTGTGAGGATTCTTGAACACAAGAGTAAGAGGTGCTTTGTAAATACCTATGGCCAACAGAAAGTAGCTTCAGACAGTACCTGTGGGCAGCCTGAGATGTTACTGTGAGCTTTTCCAAGAAAGCTGGGACTTGTGTGCTGCAACCTGCAGAGCTGTTCTGGGCTCTGCACCCTCCCTAGATGTCCAGCTCCAGAGTCTCCCTTGCTGGGACTGCCCAGATCATATTGTTTGGGTAACCAGACTTGCAAATCAAAGCTCGGTTCTTCTGTTCCAGCTCTTCCTTGCTTCTCACTCAGCCCACTTCAGCAATGTACTCAGGGCAATGAGCCAAGACCTTATTTTCTATCATACTATTACAAGAAGGATGTAAAGTTTTCCAAGCTCAGGTTGATTATATGTTTATGCTGAACAGTGCCACTGTTTACAGATAAACAGACCATGATCCCATCTGTGTGCTGTGCATAGAACAGCATGAGCAGGGCTGACCTCCTACTGCACCTCCCAAGTCTTCCACTTGCCCTCCTTTCCACTGCTAGAGGCATTGCTATGTCTGTTTTCCCTACTGAGTGTCACTGGGGAGGTGAACTTTAAGTCCTGATTAAATTGTGCAGGACTTGCTAGAAGAGACACTGCATTGTCCAGCCAGACCTGACAGGCTGTGTCCCCAGTCAGCACTGCCCATGAGGATGGTGAGAGGGTGCCCTTGGCAGAGGGAGGAGGGTTGCAGGACTTCCAACTGCACATGCCAGTGCAGACCCACAAGGGACACAAAAATCAATGGTACCATTCAGTTGGCAGGCAAGAGTCAACCAGTCTTTCTCAAAACAGCTGCTCCTTTGGAAGCCCCTCTGGCCTGGACAGCAGGGACACACACAAGGAGTGCAAGTGGTAGGCAGTGTCTGCACTGCCAAAGGAGTTCCCCAAGAAAGGATCCTTCCTCTGGTGCCAGGAGGCATCTAATGTCTTGTGTGTGACTGAGGACACTGCAGTGCTGTGGGAGTGGTGTATCTCCAGCACACTGAACTATACAAGTGGCTTTGCTAGCCTTCCTTGAGATTTCTAGGTTGACTACTACTTAACTAGATGCCATCAAAGCAGATTGATCAGGAAAATACCTGTGGTAGGGGAATAAGAGCATCTTCTTAGCTAAAAGCTCCATGCTCGGCCCCGCTTACAGGGAAAGGATCCCAAACTACTCAGGGAAAACATAACTGGCTGGCTAAACTCAGCTCCTGCTTGCAGTATCCCTACCATCCTGTGGAAAATGCACACAGCTCACTGACCCATCCCATCCTTAATGTCTGTTTTGCTAATCCATGCTGTGTCAGCAGTTATAAACATTGGACAATAAGATGTCACACAGCCTAGTGTATGTTGTGTAGCTAGAAAGTATTTACTGCTTGCTAAATTGGAGCCTCTTTTTTTTTTTTTTTTTATTGCAGGCCAGAGAGCTTCTCATCCCTAGGCTTTTCCTGTACTTTTTCTTGGTAGTTGTGTGTCATGTGCAGACTACACACAAAATGTCAGGAGGTTTCATTTCAATATGCGCTCTTTAATAGTGAGGAATCGCTCTGGCTCAGCTTTAGATGAAGGAAGTGAACACACCTCATACCAAAGGCAGAGCAAGGGGTGCTTCAACCTCTCCACTTTGATGGTCGATTGTCGGCAGCAGGTAGATGGTGTAAGCACCCTGACTCATGAATTGAAACAAAGGATAGCAAATGAGCCTAAATTTGTTCTAGCTCAGCCACCTGGAGCCTGACTGGGCTGATGTGGCACTGATGCAAGGAAGTTGATGCTACTGAGGTCTGTGCTGGCCTGGATGCAATGGGCTTGAAAGGAGGTCACATTTCTGGGTCCTCAGCAAAGCGTGAATTAGCACCCATCTGAGAGTTCCAAGCACTGCAAGAAATTATTAGCCTGTGGTTTAATAGCTCAATGTTGGCCACATCACTTGCTTATTGAAAGCCAAAGGCTATTGGCAGGCCAGTGAAATTGTGTATATTAATCCATTCGAAGATCTTGCTAGATGAAAATCAGGATCTCAAAGCCTAATTATTTTCTTACTGACTACTATTGTAAATCAGTTAGTCTGAGCTCACTTGAGTGACAAGAATAGCAGATGAATTAGACATGAAGGAAAAGAAGAGTCATCTACTGACCGTGCCATTTTATAGCAGCTAAACATGAAACTCATAACTCTGGAAGTGCAGGATAAGCACTCTCTGGAGTAATTAATTTATATATAGAAATATGTAGACTTTCAAATATCTTCTAGGCATGTCACCAAAAGCATGCACTGAAGACTGGATTCTTTAAAGGTTGCCTGAGGTCCAGCCCCAGCTCCAGGTGTCTGCCCTGGTGGGTCTTCACCAGGACTATGTGCTGTCAAGGCCTAGGCCATTGGTTTTCTTTCTCCAGTACAGCATAGAGTAGGGATTCCCTCAGCTGGTCTTTTTGGCTTACCCATGTCTTAGATGACGCTAGTATTCTAACTTTCCAAATTTGTGAGGAAGGCTAGCAAATGATTACTTGTGAACAATAACAATGAGTGATTTCCTCCATCCTGTGCTCTCTTCGATGAATGTTTTTAAAAATGTGGTCAACAACTGATCTTCCAGGTCAAAATTCAGCCTGCTTTTCCTTTAACTTTGCCCCAATCACTTCTTTGCCTCCCACAAGCAGCAAACTCTGCAAAACTCCAAAAGGCAGCTGGACGTGTGCTGCATTCAGCCTTTCTCAGTAATGCTGACTACAGCAGCATTCTCCAGGGCTTCATGAGCTTTCCCCCAGCTGCACTGAAATGTATAATGGTTTTACTGGTGAATTCATCATCACAAACTTTTAAGCAGACCTTCAACTAGTGCATTTAATTATTTGAATTGCATCTCCCCCTTCACTTACAATGCAAGCGATTTTACAGGCACTAGTCCTTTTGTATTTGTATGCTTGGTGATTCTTGTGTGTGCTCTCCTTACTGCTTTTTCTCACCTCACAGTATTATTTGTTTCTTTTCTTGATCATTATTAGTGAGTCACTGAAAATTTTTCTGCTGGAACCAAAACTGGCTGAAAATATTCTAAAAATGTTTTTTGTGTGCGTGTGCAAATGAAGATTCATTAAAAATAAAAATTTGCAGAACTGTTTTAGTTCCTGGACAGTCTGTGGGGTAGAATTCTCAAGTCTCTAATGAAAACTAGCTGTAACATCTACATCTGTTTTACATAACTGGAAGATGCTTTATAAATTCTTGGGCCCAAGCAGCACAGGTGCTGTGGACTGTGCTGACCTGTTACCCTTTGCAATGGTCTGCTTCCAGTAGGACAGACAAGCTGGGCTGTGTCCAGCTTCCTCAGTAGAGAATTAAATCCCTTTAATGGCCTTATTTGTGAGGGTCTCTTGTCACCTCTCATACTGGCATTACTTTACTCTTCTCTGGATGGGCATTTTACTACCTCTCTTCCTCGGCACTCCTCTGAGGGCTTGCTGTCTGATTTCTTTCCTTACGTTTATGGAGTCCTCTATATTTTTAGTTATCTCTGCTTTGCCTTTGCTTCTCAGGAAACCACCTTGACTTACGAAGCTGTCACTGACACTGTCGTGCAGGAGGGAATATGACACATGCTGACTTTTTGTTGACTTCTTGAAGTGGCTTTAGGTTTTCAACAGCTGAAAATTGTCATTCAGTCTGATTTGAAATCATTGCCTCAATGTCCTGTCTATTAACCTTTTGTTGGCAGTTTTCCTGGAGTTTCGAAGTGGTTTGTTCCTCTTAGATTTTATCTATGTTTTTACCATACATAAACTGCAGACACTTCTGAACCCAACTGACTGTGAGCTCTGATAAACTGGAGGGCTGATGTAAATCTATTCCAGTATATGAATGATCCATCTGGTTCCTGCCTGCTCCATCTGGAGAACTCTAGCATAACCCTGCTTCAGGGGTACGTTTGGGGAAAACAGTGCTTGACAACTATGATGCTCCTTTCAGACATACCTGTCCCATCCCTCCAAGTCTTTTGTGCCAGCTTGCTCATAACATCTTCAGCTTTGTAATTCATGGCCCTGTTATCAAGCATGTGTCATTCAGGTTATGAATCCAGCTGCAGGGTTAGTTTCTGAGCTCATACTCAGAGCAGGCTTCCAGTGTGTCATGCACAAAAAGGCTGTTTTCTTGAAACCTTTAGGAAATACAGCTCTGAGTAACCAGATGCAAGTGAGCTTCCCATCCATGATCAGCTTGATGCCATGGAAGCCCAAATGAATGCTAAGCCTTCAGCATGGTGACTGCCTTAGCTCCCAATAAGCTATGACTTTTTAAAATCACATTGACATGAATCTACTTGTGCGATACCAAGATCTGATGATTTCACTTCTAACTCCACTGAATGGAAATAGAGAAACACACATACCCCCTCTCTGAAGCCCTCTCCATCCCTAGACAAGATTATTGCAAGCAGGGCCTGAACCCCACACTGGGGGCCTTGGTCTCCAGGAGGCAACACTGCCAGAGGACCTGCAAGAGCACAGTGTGTCTAAAACCACACATGGGAGGAGAAAACCTGCTTGTGGTGCTGCAAATGCAACTCTTTGCAGAATACAGCACCTCGACAGTTAACATCGCATGTACAGTTCACAACCCCCTGATGCCTTCCAAGTGTGGCTAATCACTCACAACCTTCCCCAGTCCTCCTGCCACTGACTTGCCATTCTCTTTATAGCTCTACTAGAGCGTGTTCAAGTTTCTGTCAGAACCAGAAACATGCCACACGCTGCTTTAATCCCTTTAGCAGTGCACAGACCCAAGCAGCTCTCCAATAAAAGGGTGAGTGCCACCCCTGAACTTCTCTAATTCGTCACAGTCAATAGGATTTTTTTCCCCTCTCTTTCACAGCACAGCAGTAACTTTACAAGCCTTTGATGAAACAGCTGGTCCCTGTCGCATCTACAGGCTGATGAAAGTGCTGAGGGCAGTAGAAGACAAGGGATGCCCAGCTAGAGAGTGAAAACAAGCTTCCCTCTGAGCAGTCCTAATCATCCCATAGCAGAGGGAGAAAAGGAGGTTTTAGAAGGAGATCTTTCCCAAACTGCCTCATATCACTCCTCGGGGCTCCCCCCTTAAATGCAAGTTGGGTGCTTCTGCATCTTGCAAGGCAAGAGGCCACCCACTTCCTTCCATCTCCATCCTCTCGCAGGAAGTAAGGTGTCCTCAGTTTGGTTCTGTCATCCTGGCAGAGCAGCAGAGTCTGAGACTCCTCAGGTTATCCCTGTTAGGTTTACAGTTTGTAAACTCATAGACAGATGGGCCTGGCTAGTTCCACAGAAATGCCATACAGGATGCAGTAGGGGCCCTGCTGAGCAACATATTTTTAACTCTCTGCCTTGCAAAGCACAGCCAGCAGTGATTACAAACAGGTTTTTCTCCTCTTATGTTTAGGAAATCTCTCTGCTGTGGCTGGTGAAGAAAGAAGAGCTGAGTGCACTTTGGGTGGCAGCATGAAGGTGCCAGCTCAGCTTAGAGCCTGCTTCTCAGGCACATGAAATAGTGTAGCTCACAAACTCAGCCAGAGAGACTCTCACTTTCAGGGAAGGCACAGTGATCCCCAACAGTTCCTGAAAGCAGAAGGGACCTGTGGGCTCACTCTGCCCAAAGTCCTGCAATAGATCTGACCATTTGCACGTGTGTTTTTGTGGGAAAACATACTTATCAACTGTGAGAAAAGGATTGGATGTCTCGGAGGCCAGGACTACATTTGATGAGGCTGTGCTTAAAGCCCCATCTGTGCTACTTGCCGCAGTTCTGCTGACCCTCATCAGCTGCCAGCTTTTGCTTTCTCCTTTCTGCCTGGCAAATCCTTCAGGATCATCTAACTCCCATCACCTGCCTGTGAGCTTTGGTGGCTTTAGGGAGAAGACAGAAGGTGAAGCTCAAGAACAAATTTTCCTGTGGGTTAGAGGGAGAGAAAAGAAGAGTGAGGAAAAAGAAACCACCCTGGACGATGTTGCTTCTCCAGGTGCACATAGATGTGTAATTTCGGGGGGGGGGGGACTGTCTGGGGTGCTCACAGGACAGCTGGGTGACAGCCTGCCCAGGCGAAGGGCAGCAGACATGGGCCAGACTGCTCTCTGCTAACTTGGGTCATAAGACCTGAGGTATCTGCTGGTATCTGGACTGCAGAGGACATCGACTTGTGTGTATGGGCACCACATGCTTGCTTAGTTCTGTGTGGGGTCACTCACCCAAGTAAATGTATAAGGAGAACTGCAGCCTGCCCCTGTTGGATATCTCTTCGGTGGCATCCTCTCTGTCAGTACATGCATACACACACACACACAGAGACAGATATTATTTACTGCATTCCCTCCATGGGTATATGATACTCCCCACAAAATGCAGTGGCAATGGGGGATGCCTCTTGCTCTGCAACTGCCATAGCTCCGCTTGTGCGTGCACAGCTGCATGTGTGTATAGGTGTGTTACAGGAGTGGTTGTGAGCCTGTCAGGGTATACACTGAGAGCCTGCATAGCATCCAGGGACCAGGGACAAGGGTGGCTTGGAGGACACACAGTGGTTTCTCAGAAACAGGAGTGCTAGTTCCAGTTTCCAGTCCTGTCAAGTCCATGGTAAGGGTCTAGTATGGATTGTGCACGCATATGCTATGTTTATTAAACGCATATGCAGTTTAACTCCGGTCAGGATGGCTCTTTTCCTTTCAGGATGGTGACCCTGTTCTAGGCAAACTGATGGAAACCTACAGGAGGGAGATCTGAGTCATGACCGCTTCTCATGGAAACTTACTTCCTGGCCTCCTTTTTGCTGTGCTCTGAGAATAGAAGATGAACTAAGGAATGGTGGAGGGAAGCTGCAATAGCATGAGCTCTCTGGAGCATGATAAGCAGTTTTCATTCCTATAAAACATGCAATCTTTCAGTATCTGTAGTCTTTCCTGCTTTTTATTTCTCCTCTTTGCCCTCCTTGCTCCCAGGGAGCAGCCTGTGGTCTTTGGTCACATATCCATTCAGTAACTTGCAAGTCCCATCATTTATAATTCTTAGACACACAAGCTGCCACTTTCACATACAGAAATTCCCAAAGGTCAGAGAAGGGAAACGGTTAATTCCTTTTATTCAATGCCTAACCTCCCCCTCATCCCCCACTTCCCACCCCCACCCTGTGTGAACAGGAAGCTTGAAAAGGAAAAGCTTTCTGAATCCAGCAGCTGGGAATGGAGGAATCCTGGAACTTTAT
Organism: Piaya cayana; assembly: GCA_013389865.1. Classification (NCBI taxonomy): domain Eukaryota; kingdom Metazoa; phylum Chordata; class Aves; order Cuculiformes; family Coccyzidae; genus Piaya; species Piaya cayana. The sequence goes on from WAAB01002622.1 coordinate 183,419, forward strand.
GCTGCAGAAGCTCAGAGACAACAATAAAGGTTCCCCCCCTTCCAAAGAGCAAGTATATATATAAAAGGAGTTATCTCTTCAAACAAACACATGGGGGATGGGAGGGGTCAAAATCCCAGCAGGCAAGTGCTGAATTGGCTAAAGATGTAGGAGAGCACAGAAAGATTTCACTGTGTCACAAGCCAGTAAGCTGAAAAAGCTAGGGTGAAGCCTAGCCAGGTGATGTTCATACAGGTGTGATTTGCATCTTGCTCAGGTCTTGTTTGCATTGCTGAGAGACCTGAGTCCAAAAAAAAATCCTCTTTCAAATGGTGTGTTACACGGAGTGGACCTGAAGGTAGCATGCCCTTTAAAAGGCCAGCCCCAGACACCAGCTTGCAGTTCTTTCAGGTGGGGAAATTAGGGTGACTGAAATTTCAGCTGCCTTTGGATTTTTGCCAGACTGAGTAGGCAGATGAGTATGGTTTGCTTAGAAAGTACCAGAGTGCCTGCCAGGACTAACGGGAAGCCAGACTCATGCCCCAAGGAGTTTACCACTAATTAAAAGCAGGAGCCTGTTAAAACAACTTTGCAAGAGTCTGGCACTGCAGAGCACGTGTCTACGCTTTTGATATTGTGGTAGAGATTCTTAGAGATCCTTACCCAGAGTGTTCAGATGTCACAAAATTTCAACGAATAAGGTGAACAAATAATCCTCTGAGAGGCAAAGATAACAAGCTCAGTTGTGTACTCTGCACTGAGGATGAAAGAACAGTGAATTTGGTATGAATAACAATTTCTAGAATATCCTCCCATTTTCAGTGCACATAGCCCCAAATCAAGGATCTTTGAGCTCAATGGTCAAAAGGAGCTGATAAAACTATTCCTGTGACCTGTCAGTGAACCCCACATGCACTTGCACATACACAAACAAAAGCAGACCTCTGGCAGGGTATGGGACCAGCCTGCAGCTCTACAGGAGCGCAGATGCTTTCAGTGGAGTTTCATCCTGTAAAGATGGAGTCTGCTGCTGTGACTCAGACCTGCTGTGGCTTTCAAGGAACCTGGGGATCGTATCCTGTAAGCCAACTCAAACATGATCAGCTCTAAGTTTTATTTCAGGGACTAGGCACTTTCAGATTCTATAGCCTGCCGCCAGAGTGATGCAAAAAGGACTAACAGAGCCTGGCAGCTTTATCAAAATTAATTACTGCTCAAAAAGCAGGCTAGGTCAGATGACCACCAGTAGTTACGTTGCAACAGGAGAGGCACAGATCTTGTATTTCATTTCCCTGCTGATCCCTTTAACAGACTGTCACCACTTCATGAGAATGTAAAGAGGGGAGGGCTTCTTGAAAAAAAGAGGTACCTGGACCAATGTTATTTCACAAACTAGAGGACAGCCTGCTTGAGGGTTGCCTTCCTGTTCACAGTGCTTTGCTGTTTCACCTTTCAAGACCTCAGGAAAATGAGAGGTATGAAAACTACCTATTTTCAGCCTTCATGAAGCATACAGTAGCAAGCAACTGTTGCCACCAGTGGCACTTAAGTGTAGTGACAACTTTGTCCTATGAATTGCAGTCCTGCTGCTCCCACATTTATGAAACACTTCTGCAACTGAAGAAGGCAGTAGTAAACATGAGCATGATCCAGTGGCCGTGTTATACTATCCCTCTGCATTTGTAATACTAAATTTCCTTCTCAGAGCCCTGAAGCCATGTTTGTGTTTGGCTTGCAGTGAAATTCATTGCAGCCTTTGCATATTTTCCCTTTTGAACCTTTGAATATTCTCCCCTTTTTACAAATTAGGGGCTCACATCTGCATTATTGAATGTTGCCACTGCTGGGATGTGATCAAACGATCAAATTCTCAGGCCTGCTGTGTCCCAGGGGAGCCCAGCCTGGTCGATGCCATCCCTCTCACTATTGACAGAGTGGAAAGAGGCATTGGCAGTGCCTGCTTCCCTCCAGCATAGCCCGGTTGGGGTGGCCCTGGGGACTGTAGCCAGATGGCATAGCCTAGAGCAATTCCACCCCAGCCCCAAGGCACTGCTGGCACCACATCAGCCTGAGATTAGACTATAGTGAGCAACCTGCTTTGCAAGATCTGTCAGGCTGGGAACTGGGAGCACAATTTACCTGGCTGCAGTTCCCACAAGTGCAGATATGTCTCGAGGCATTCTCACCACCACAGCTATGATGCTGTTTACATGTTTTCCTAACACCAAACCCTAACCCCCATGGTTAACAGGGCTACATGTTCTCCTGTCCTCTTGCCCAATGCATTTTTTTTCCCATCAATCCACCAGCGCTGGGTCCATGATCTATCTGCAGGGTTAGGATCCACAAATCTCGGAGGGCAGGCAGTGTCCTGCTGTGTTTAAAGGAGAAGTAGTAAATGCTCCCTCAGTCACTGTTGATGTAAATACCACATCGTATTTGACAACTGCTCTAAGGCAAGACTTCATTAGTAGTATTTTGCAATCTGGCTGCAGGGACTACTTTCTGAAGTTTTCCCTTTTTTTTTTTTTAAATTTTTTTTTCCTTACCCCCCACTCTCTTGTTTATAACATCCCCTTTGAACTTGTGACAATAAAATTTCCTTCCCCACTGATTTAGTCCTTTTCCACTTGGCACGCATGGACATTTTCCCTGCTGTTTCTATGGAACCGAAGTCCCCATGAGTCCCTTTTGTTTACTTCCTTGCAAGTAGCTGCATATCGTTTGTGAGGTCAGAAGGAAGGTGTGTGGCTCTGGGAACAGCAAGAGTGATGCTGCCAACACCAGTAGGCTGTAAAATTAACCTGCCTTGACTTCTATCCCATTTTCAGGCTCTCACTTGAAATATGCCAAGGTTTGTGTGTTTCCACCCACTGCCATACTTCCTGATTTCAACTGGCACCTGAACTACCAAATACTGTGAGAAAGTTGTAACATTTGTGTAGTGGCTGAACCACTGAGGATAAGGATGGTAAAATTTCTTACTTCAGGAACAAGTGTGATTATCTTTGGTAGACAGGACTCCTGCTGTGCCCTCTCTGGCTCAACATTGCAGCATTGGCTGGGTGTGCTGGGCCAGAACCTGCCCCACCACCACCACTCCCTTGGGGCTCACTAAGCCCAGGGACCAGGAGAGCAGCTCATAACACCGTTCAGCCAGCTATTTGGTTTATGGGAAGTGGGGAGACTAAGTGGAGATTTTTTCCTGAGGCACTACTGGCCACTGATGGAAAGGATGTATTGGATTTTCAGGGCAAGTGGTCCAATACCGTGTTGTAGGTATTCTGCTTTGAAAAGATATTCCCACTGCAGTCAGAAGGGGCTGTTCAGCCAGTACCACCCATGCAACATGGAGCAGGAACCCCAGGACAGATCAACTTGATGAGTTTTACTCTGACATTCATCCAGGAAAGATTCCTGACTAGAAATACTCCAAACAGGACGAATGTGAAGAAACTCATCATTTCAAACCATTGCTGCTATCTGAAATGTTCTGCAAACCTGTCTCAAGCTGTACACTGGGAAAGTGTTAAGTAGTCAAGAGGGTCTTAGTAAAACAGGTGAAGTGAAATCTGTAGCAGCCTGCAGTGACTCCACTTGCAGGGACCCCTCTTTTCTCCCCCACTGTACCAGGCATTTGCACAATACCCTGTGATTAGCACCCATTGACCCTCCTGGGCCCTCTCCTGTGGTTAGGAAGGGACCTCTCGTGTCAGCTTGGCTCTTCTGACACAGCAAGGTCTTTTTTTAAATTTTTGAGGGGAATTGTGTGTCTCCCTGCTTGCAGTGCCAAACAACAGAATGGTGCCAGATTTGCAAACCTGAAAGCAGAGGAAGCTGTTCTATTTGGCTAGTTTTAACCACTGCTGCTTTTAACTACAGTGTCCTTTAGGTTTTGACCCTGTTGTCCTCATTCTCCTCCTCACACATACCTCAAACCACATCCCTGCATGCCCTGAATGCAACCAAGATAAGCTCATGCCCATGGGAGTGTGGTCCCATACACTCAAGACATCCTCTCCCTCTCAGATTAGCATCAATGAGAAAAAACTTGGCTGAAATTAATGGCCCAGATATGAGGATGCTTTAAGGAGGATGGTGACCAGCATAAAGGTCCCTGTGCTACCTTTCCCCCACAGCCTAAACCAGGTTGGGATGCACTGTCTCCCAGGAGCAAGGTGGGATGGGGAGGAGACATGCTGCTGCTGCCAGGCTAGGCCCTTGCCTGCAGAGTCAGCCTGGCATGGAGCCAGTTTGTCTCTGCTGAGGACATTGCCTGGCCTTTTGAATTTGTGTTTCCATTGAAATATGTATATGCTTTGCAAAATGCAGTGAAGAAAGCTAAATAGAAAGTTTCCCTTTGAAAACATTTCTGTCCATATTCTTCCTCACCTCCAGCTCTCCTGTCCCTCCCTCCACCCTCATTTTTTAAAGTGAAGGGAAAGAGAAATAACTTGAGAGAAAGCAGAACATCCTCCATCCTTCTGACTGCAGTGTTGATAAATAATTTTCATTTTTTATCACCTTAGAAATAGACATATTTTGACAACTAAAAAAAAGTCCTTATTGTCATGTCTTGTCTTGTTGCCACTGAACCCCTGCTTTCCAGGGAAGAGATAGACGCATAAGGAAACCCCAGTGACCATTCTTCAATTCTGCTCCACGGACTTTTTGGCTGCAGCCACCCATTCCAGGCAAACTCTGCTTCCCACCACCCATAAGAAACTCCTGAAAGAGCAGGGGATGGAGCTCCATACAGGACTTGCCAAGGGCAGCCATACATGTGGTACCAGTGACATTTTATTTTTTATAGCCAGCATAAAGAAGTGCAGCATGCAGGGAAATGTCCAGCCTACATCTACAGTGAGTCATAAACAGAATCATATATTGCGTGTAAACTAATCATTGCAGGAGCAGGTGGCGTGGAAATCTGGGATGAGTTTGGTCCTTTTGAACCCTGGCTTTGCAGGTGTGTAAGGAACTGAGCCTCACCCCACCATGAACATGAGCTGAAGATTTACCTTCTCCTTGATGAAGGCCTGACTGCAGCACTGTCTCCAGCCTGCCAAGATCAAGGTGTGTTGGCACGGCATTGCCAAATGCTGATTTCCTCTGCCCAGCAGGCCTCAACATCATAGAGAGGAATCCCAGCCTCCCAAAACTTTTCTCCTGAGGCTGCTCAGCTTCCAGAGTGGCACACCTGCCAGGATTGCAAAACTGAATTTATTCGTTCAGGGCTCACTTCTAATCACAAGTGCCTGGGCAGTGTCCTCCATTGGGGTACAGATGATAGGTGTGGTAGAGGGGCCCTTCCTCCCATAACCATGTGAGCATGAGAAGGGATGAAGAATTAAATTAACTCACTTCTAGAGAAGAGAAAGTGATGTTGGGCCAGTCCCTGTTGCACAAATCAGTACGGTCCTAGAAGTGGAATTTATTTACTCAGGAATAACAGTCTGGTATTTTGGCCTTAATGTTGTCAGCCTGGCCTAAAACTGGGCTGCTCAGAGGTAGCACAACATTAGATTGTTGTCCAATGGTCAAGTACCGCCTTGCTGAAAAAAACATTAGGAAATAGAAGGACGAAAAACTACCAAGAGATGCTGTGGCTGGGGTAGATGAAAAGGTGGGAGAGCAAGGAGGAGAGTGAAAGATATCACTGAAATCTAATCTCCACCAGATCTTCCACACTACAGCTGTGTACAGCAACTCAGCTGGACTGTGAGGTGCCAAGTTTGGCCAGATTAACTTCAGAAAAACACAGTGTTCAGATTAAAGCAGTTCTGAGATGGAAATAGGAAGCTGCTGAAGAACCAACTAATCATATTGTTTTATATTAGCAACATGATTAGCAAGAATATAGCAATGAAAGACTTTTCACTTCCTGAGTTCCTCAATGTACTTCCTCTTACCTAATTTATTTGTTATGTGACTACAATTTATGTTCCCATGAATAAGGAGGATGCCACATTTTGGTTTCCAAACTTTATTGGGAAGCTAGGTTTAGCTTCATCAGTAATTACATTCAAGTATGGCTATTGTGAGATGGAAATTATCTTTATTATTCTCATCATATTCCTCAAATTCCTACCTGCTGGGTAGAGTGGGACAGGAGGGACAATGTTGGCATTGTCCAGGCACCTTTGGAGTATAAGGCATTTTTTTTGAAATTACATCACTATTCACAGACCTAAATCCAAGTGACTTTTTCAAATTATTAAGACCAGATTCTCACAGTCTGTCAGATGTTTTATTTCAAGTGAAATCAAGGGAATTACACACTTTCATTTCTCTTAGTGTGGTTGGGCATAAGTCCCTCTTGAAAACAGTGCACAAACTCTAAATCACACTGGCACTTTGCAAACTGAATTTGATAAGCCAGTGACCATCTCCCTTGTATCAGCATAAGGCCAGAGTCAGGGCAGCAAGGAGTTAGACCACAGCTAAAGCTGAGGGGAGGAAGTCCAACAGCTTGTTTGTGTTCTCTGGAATGCAAGCATAACTCACTAAACAAATGTCAGGAGGGATCACATCCCGCTCTCCTGGAAGCCAGAGGGGAATTAACCGAAACCCATGTCAGAGGTGAAACACAGGAGGATGAATTTTAAGAGTATAAATGGATAATTGAGTGCTTAAAAATGACAGAGAAAAACATCCAGGAGATCATAGAATCATAGCATATTTTGAGTTGGAAGGGATGTTAAAGATCATCCAGTTCCAACCACCCTGCCACGGGCACGGACACCTCCCACTAGATCAGGCCTCCCAAAGCCCCATTCAACCTGGCCTTGAACACTTCCAGGGATGGGGCAGCCACAGCTTCCCTGGGCAATCTGTGCCAGTGCATCACCACTGTCATCATGATGAATTCCCTCCTTATGTCTAGTTTAAATCTGCCCCTCTCCAATTTAAAGCCATTCTACTTCGTCCTATAACTACATGCCTTTGTGAAATGTCCCTCCCCATCTTTCCTGTAGGTCCCCTACAGGTACTGGAAGGTCGCTATAAGGTCTCCTCAGAACCTCTTCACCAGGCTGAACAACCCCAACTCTCTCAGCCTGTACTGTCAGGGTTTACCTGTTGCAAACTGTGTTACTACATATACATAACTCTTCTTTGCAGAACATGGATACATCTCAAAGGGTTGTGATTGTCTGCCTGTCTTTACAAAAAAGCTTCCCCCCACAGGGCTCTTTCGAATATACACCATCTAAATTCCTACAGCAACCACCCATTGCAATTACAGCATTTGTGTCTGAACTACTCTGCCTTCTGCTCAGAGCCACTTTCCAGCCCTTTGGTTCTCCCCTGCACACTCACCTGCTTTGCCAATACCCTTTCATAAACCTTTCAGCATCTGCAGTGGCTTTCTTGCACTGCATGATGCATGGCCTCAATGCGAACAGCATGGCAGCCATCTGTGGGGATGGCTGATGCTGTAGGGCTGCTGTGCAAATGCAAAATTCAGAACGGGAGGCAGCAGCAAAAATCCACACTCCGATGTCACACCACATCAAGGCAGGATCACGGCAGTCCAGGGAACACAGGCACACACTGGCATCCCCACTCATGGGGATCTGTAGGGGAGAGGATCAAAACTATTACACCTATTTCTTTTTCCACCACAGCTGAAGCAGAAGTAGGAAGTGTCCCATGTTCCCTTAAGAACATTGTCCGGTTGGTGCTGGGCCTCGAGTGAAACTGCAGCTGGAGGGAGAGCATGGAAAAGAGAGCATGGAGGGAGAGCAGGCAAGGCAAATGCTGTGGGCAGTGAAGGTGTGGGCTGAGACCTAGGATTGATCTTGGTTCCTTGCTCTGATGCTGGCTACTCTGCAGGACTTGTTTCATGTCATTACATCAATGGTTTCACATTGGAGAGAGGGCTTGTGCCCCAGAGGCTGTAGTGTAAAAGATGGGTATAGGAGTCACATAGAATCATAGAATCACCAGGTTGGAAGAGACCCATCGGATCATCGAGTCCAACCATTCCCATCAAACACTAAACCATGTCCCTCAGGACCTCGTCCACCCGTGCCTTAAACACCTCCAAGGAAGGTGAATCAACCACCTCCCTGGGCAGCATATTCCAATGCCTAATGACCCTTTCCGTAAAAAACTTCCTCCTAATCTCTAGCCTAAATCTCCCCTGGTGGAGCTTGAGGCCATTACCCCTCGTCCTGTCCCCTGTCACTTGGGAGAAGAGGCCAGCTCCCTCCTCTCCACAACCTCCTTTCAGGTAGTTGTGGAGAGCAATGAGGTCTGATCTGAGTTCTAGTTATCCTTCAGCCAGTCTAACTCTATGTTGCCAGCTGACCTGGTGTTCTCCTGCATTGTACTTAGAGGTCTTGCTGTGACTGGGTGATTCAGATTGGCTTGTTGATCTGGCAGAGAACTAATTTACCAAATAAAGAAAAGAAAAAAAATCTTCCGATTCTTTCTGTAGCCTTCAGGATTGCAACTTCCAGTGCAAGGGAGGTGCCAGGAATGCATAGCTAAGAGTAGGCAGGAAAAACAGGACCACCATTTCACCAGGAGCTCATGTTCAGATCAGATTAAGCCTAAATGGGAAACTGCACCCTGAGGGTCAGCAGATATTCCTGGTCATTGCACAGCCTGAGTCTCCATTGTTTATATCTATTTTGCATGGGTGAAACTCTTCTAGGATTAACAGTCCCTTCTCTGACATCTCTACAAGTCTTGAAGAGACATAGAGGTTCACTGATTTTAGAATCACGTTGTCCTTCCACAGGTTGAGTTTTAGCTCTGAATGGGACACAGGATGGGCCATGCACAAAACCAATGTGATCTAGCTTAGGTAAGCCAGGCAGAAGAAGCAAACACTCTAAAAATCATCTCCCAGTAAATAAAAGCATAAATCTGAAAGAAAGAAGGTTTGTAAGTATTGATAAGGAAATGAGAGCTCCAGGGGTAAAATAATCAGGAATATCCTTCAGCAAATTACAGCACCTGCACTTTATCTACAGATCTTGCATTAGTTGTTATCCAGGTTGTGATGTGCTGCCAATTCTCTACATAATATCAAAAAAAGTGATCCATCAGGATGAACTGAGAAACCACACTGCCTGCCCTTAATTCTAGCTGACAGCATAGGTAATGTTTTATTCTCATTTTTATGCACTTCATGTCCATCTGATCCATATCCATGACAATAAGAGCCTGAAGAGGAATTTCAGTAATAAAGCAGTTAGAAAACAGAGTAGGGGTTAGGGTTCCCCCCTTACTGACCAGTCCCAGGGTGTTTGCTGGTGGAAGGGTGGTGCCAATAACTTGGGCAGATATTCAGGCTTTCATTTGTTTTGCTGCAGTGGCTGAAGACAGCAATGCTTCAGTTAGATTAATGAGCCAAACTAAAACAAACCTGCAGGTTTCAAGTGCATGCTCTCCTGTTCAACACAGTGAGGTCCACTACCAAGAACAGCAGAGTTTAGATACAGCTCACCATTAGAAAGCGCCATTTTTTCCCTTTTGTTTTTTTTCTGCAATGATGAAGTGAAAGGCTGTGACTTGAAGCCCTGGTGATAGGAGCCTGTCTCCCCTCAGACTGGGCAGGGAAGGGGCTGAACTAACTGAGATTTATACTGTCACCACAGTTTCATTGCTGGCCAAGAGGTACTAGGAAAGGCACAGCCACTCAACCGGCTTCAGTTGGAGGCAGAAAAACATCATCTTGGCATTAAAGATCTACCATCAAGTAAAAATATTTCTTTAGGGTTTTCATTTTTAAGTAGATATTACTCCTCACTCATGATGGTAAAAGATTTTCTCTGCATTTTGTTAATAGTCTATTAAGGGGCCCAAATCTATCCTTCCTGTGTTCCTCAGAGGTTCTGCCATATATTTCAGGAAATCCCAGCACTGCAGACTCACTTGCAACAGAAAGATGAAGAGATGTGAGTAAAGGCTCTGCGTAAACAAAAAGCCATATTTAAGAGCGACTAAAAGAACTTCATCTCAAGGAAGAAAGGGGGGAAAGGGAAGGAAAGGAACTTCCCTCCTGTCAATTGCATACACCAATCCCTACTCTCTGAAAAACATTACTTCTCACCACAGCAAAATGAAAGGCTCATGGCTGAGCTAAAATAAAGACATACACTTCTGAGGCAGGACTGAAAAATACCAGTAGACATAACTGCTCTTCATGCCAGTGGAGGTGAAGAGAGACTGCCTGCAGTGCAGAAGTCAGCTGAACAGGTAGAGAGCATAGGAAAGGTGATTCCAAGAGTTAGAGAGTAATTATCAACTAGTTTTGACTAGAAGAAGTATTATACCATCCTGGCAAGATTGTTATGATGCTGCAGAAAGCATTTCTCCTGTTTGAAAGTGCAAGTGACAGGAGCACAGTTTCTTTCTCCTGTAAATAGGTCATTATTCCTGGCAAAGCATTGCCAGGTGCTCTGCTAGGGAGCCAGTTCGAGAGAATAGAAAATTACTTCTGTCACAGTGTTTTACCCACTCTCAGACTGGCAATTTCTGTGTACAATTTCTATGCTGTGAGCAGGCTCCAGCAGCCAGCTCCGTGTTGACATGGACACTTGCCTGCAACCATGTCACTTCTGCATGGTCTGTGCAGTGACCACAGGATGTATGTCTCATCAAGAAGGCCCCAGGGCCAAAACTCTGGCTTCTCCACTGACTTTCAGCTACCTGAGGCTGCCAAGGTGCCAAGGAGGCAGCTGGAGGGAAGGGAAGCAGTCCAGACTCCTCACAAACAAGGGCAGGAAGACATCAATAGTAGGAGCTTAACCAGCACTGCTGTGGGCCTGGTTTAGATCATAACTGCAGGCAGGACTGCAGTATCTGCAGCTACACATGGGAGATGTATGCTGCACCACAGTAGCTTGGTAGGAGAAGCCCTTGAGCCACTGTGCTGGGACATTTGTGCCTGCTCCCCCCTCCAGACTGGTGCACATGCCCCAGAATCCATCCCTCCTGGATGCACAGGGTCTGTATTACCTGCAGCTTGCAGATTTAACATACCCAGCCCTAAGGGAGTCACAGAAATGAGAAACCAGGAAAGCATTGTTGCCTGACCTCATAGCACTGCTAAGGAAACCTTAGGAGTTATGAAAAGAGCAAGTAAGGAAAAAATCTTCTGAAATCTTGCTCCTCCCTTGTAAATTCTTTGGATGTTGCCTTCTCCAAAACTGAAAATTGATGCAACTGCCTTCTGCTGGAGTAGTAAAGGAAACCTGGGGGAATTCCCCCTCTTGTGCTGAAACTCATGGACCATTTAGTGTGTTATGATCTGGTAGATATGAGACTAAGATAAAAGATACTTCAGTCTGCAGATGAGCATCAACTCAGAGCTATTCCACCACAGCCAAGAGTCTAGAAGAAATGAAAATGGGACTCAGACCAACATTTTCCTACAAATAGAACGCCAGTCTCATTGGACCATATCTCTTATTTGCACTGTTGTAAATCAAGGTGTATATTTATTGCAGATAGTGTGAGGAGCTGACATGGAGAAAGACCAGAGTCTGGATTTAGCTAACACTAGAAACTGCATTTACATTAGCCAGAAAAGGGTATCTGTGCCTGGATACTGTGTTCAGGGTGTTCTGTATCTCTGAGGTTTTATATTCCTTTTCCTAACCATAAAAATTATAAAATGAGATTAACGTAGAGATAAGAAGTGAGTAAAGCAGCACTCTGGCTGGTTTTTACTGAATACCTGTCAGCTCTGAAACTCCTTCCCCTTCCTTCTCCATGGCAGATGATTTTTAGGGCAGCAATGTAAGGCAGTGCTACAAGCATTGCCCTGTGCACTCTAGTACACCTGCACCCAAGACACTACTGAAAAAAGTACTTTTCCTGAGGCCCATCTGCTTAATGAACCTTGTTTTGCTCTTGAACAACGTTCAGAAGCCACCCAGCTGGAGGCAGCTTTACTAAACAAGCACTGGATCCCTGACAGTAAGGACTGAAGTCCACTGTTTGCCATGGAGGAGGAGGCAGCATTTTATCTGTGCCACAGCAGCACTGCTGTTCTGCAGCTCCAGAGTATAGAGCCTCAGTTGCAGCTTTTGCTGACTGAACCAAGAAGGCTCTGCAGTGTCACAAACCCTGCTTTAAACTGACAGGAGGCTGGTTGCAGGACATAGCATGCATGGTTACATCCAAATTAGGGAAAGCCAGAGCACAGGCAAAAAGTGAGTCTGGGAGTCCACCACATCTGCTGGTATAGGACCAGATGCATATACTCACAACTCGGAAGGTAATGCTGCACCAGGGTGTAGCATAGGGCAGCAGCCAACAACTCTCGAGAAGAGCACTACAGAGCAGAACACTGTAACCCCCCAAAGCCAAGAAGGGATGACTGTGTTGATCTTCCATAGCAAAAAAAAAAAAAAAAAAAAAAAAACCAGCTTACAGGAAAGCAGAGAACCAGAGAACCAGACACTTAAATCAGTGTATCTGCTCACAAGAGTCTGACTCCTTCAGTTCTAGAGGAGAGACAGCTGTGTAATTTTACTACCATAGCTAGGACATTATTTATATTTGCAGGATACAATTTTAAACTCACATTTTAGGCATGTTCTCATTCTGCTGGAAGCAGGTCAAGATAGGAAGTGTTCTAGTTCTTGCTGACATATACAGAAAACTGTTCCTTGCTTCTGCTGAGAGCCTCTGAAAGAAAAATACAGTAGTTTGGAAATAACTCTCAAAGTGAGAACTCTGCCTTGTTTCTTTGTGTTAAAGCATGGAAAGAACACCAGGAATGGTAAATCATATTGGCATATAGAATCTGGACTGTCTGGAAACAAGTGATGATAAGAGAAGGAACCACACAAAGGAACCACCACACAAAGGAAGCACAATGTGTCCTCCACAGAAGTATTATAGCCTTTTGCATGTTCAATCAACTTGCTGTCAGAAGCGGTGTGGAGGAGACAATCATCTTCAATGAAACTTGGTGTATCTGTGTCCATCTCCATCCCAGGACAGAAAACCTCTGAATTTAAAAATCACCTTCTGTTTCTAGGCTATGTCTTCCTGGACCCTTTCCACTGAACTAATTAAATGCTGATTTACAGGAATGGTATTTGTTTATATGTTATTGTTGTTAGCAGTTGGCTGGGCAGACCGAAGGTCACCACAGCAGCTCATTCACAGAAATTATTTCAGGGACTCAAAGATAACGGCACCACAAAGAATTGTTATCATGGCCAGGGGGCTGCTATCAGCCGATGAGAAATGACAGCAATATATCCACCTGAGCAGAGCTGCTATGTGCCATTGGGGAGATAAGCGCTCTTGCCAGCCTTTCACCTGTCCACATATATTACACTGCACTGCAGTTTTCACTGGGTAAATTAGTCATAAGGAATACTGCTCTTCACCCTATGTGAATTCCCATGTTTCAGAGATTTCTGAGGTCCCTGCTGACAATGATTCATACACCTCTATCCCCAGTGCTCCTGGCTGAAGACATCACTGACATTCTGGGAAACAGATATGCATTCGTCTCTGCTGAAGACAGCTGTGAACTCCCAGGCAGTTAGATTAGGACTGAAGTAACTAGGAATGTCTCACTAATAGCATTCTTGGAAAAGTATTTCCTAAAGTGCTAATCCTAGGAAGCCAGTGCAGAGTAGCTTTTTACATGCCTCATATGCCACTTCTTTCTTGGGTCCTAATCTGTGGTCATCAGTGCCGTTATACAAGTTACCACAACTGTGACACTTGTGAATGAGCTTCTCAGTAGAGCTGCCAGCTCCTCTCCACTGTGCTGGAGCTGCAATAGGTGCTCTTCAACTCCATCCCCCACCTCCTCAACCCCCCACCAGCCCTCAGATTAAAATTTTTGGGGGCTGGAGATCATGGGTGACTCGCAAGAGCACTGAACAAAGCAAATCTGGTCCAGACACTTATTTGATCAGAGCACTGAAGGAGAGAAAAAGGATCCTTTTTGTCAGCCAGAAGCAAACATGTTTGAGTTTATTGCATGGCAACACTCTTATCTACAGTCAAAACAATCCCTTCACAAGCAACAAGAGAAGACAATATTACCTTAACATTACAATAGTATGTATGAGTGATGCACCTGAGTTTAATACATATCTATATTATCTAGAGGTAAAAAAAACCAATCCATTTTACTGAACTTATTAAATCCATGTACCTCAAATGTAAAGATGGTGTGTAGTGCCTACTGTAAATACCCCTCAGCTTTAACATCAGTGCTAAGGAGGCTGCAAATGCTACATAAGAGACACTTCCCTGGTGCAGATGGTTCTCTGGGGAAGCTGTTCTGAGGGACACCAGCCATTGTGCATCCTAATTTAAGCACTATCTGTCACACTTCCATAATAGCATCTCTCTCCTAGTCAGTTGTGACCACTGATTTGTCTACTTGTTTTGCTGGGAGTAAACCAGTACAAGGCCATCTGCAAACTTCACTCCAGCCCTGAAAACAGTATCTCTGTTGCTAACAACATCAAACAACTGCTTTAAAACTCACAAGGCTTTCAAGGAAAATATGAAGAGTAGATGTGTCATCACTGATGAACAAAAAAACTTAAAAGTCTACAATCAATAGAGCATGGCTCTTCTTCACTGGATCCTGGATCCTGAAACTGCCTGGCTCCAAATTAAAGAGACAGTAGGGAAAAGTATTTCACAAACTCTGACATACACCAGCCATCCTAGGGACAGACTTTATCTATTGTGTTCTTTCCTCACAGGCTGCCTCTGAAAGATGATTTACTCTGCCAGGCGACTGCAGCCTGCCCTCAGCCTACAATGGAGCACTGCTGTTTAAAGCCATGGTACCTCACTGAAACCCTCTTAGAGCAGGTGCAAAGCTAGCAGTGCTCTGCTGGGAAGTCCCCCTCCAGGGGCTCTCAGGAGTGCTTTCCCAGGCTGCAAATCAGCACATTCAGAAGCAGTCATCTGGTAGTCTTTAAATGTCTCAAAACTCCCAAATTACATACAGGACACAACCTGGGGAACTGTTGAGGAGAGCGTCCTTTTGGGGGCTGAATCATCATTTTCTCACCAGGTACCTACTTTCTTTCTTTGTGATCTTCACCAACATATGACAAAAAAGTGCCTGCTCTCCATCCTTTACTTGGAGAATTCCGAGGACATGAAGAGGGAAGAGTACCATGGAAGCTTTGGGTCATGTCTTCTCCAAACCTGTTCCTACATAATGTCTATTCTCATCAATTGCTTGTGCTTCCTCTCAGAGAAAGCAAAACCATTAAAAAATTACTGTCTTGACAACATACCTAATAATAGCCAAGTTTGTAACATAAAACCACAAAGCTGACAAAACCTTTTCAATTGAGGTTGTTCTGTCTGCCAGAGTCAGGATGGGTACAACTCCATGCAAGGCTACAAAGCAGGCTTAGCAATTGTTTGGACACTTCTAGATTATGTGGACAGGAACCTCAGTTAGCACAGCATAGATACAGATAATAGTAGCAGTTAATCAGCACAACAGACGCTGTACTAACAGGGAACTACAGCACAACTGCGTTAGCTCTCCAGTAAAATCATGCTTCCATCTATTCAGCTACATTACTTCATCCTGACAAGGGGTAACCTTACTTTCTCAGCTCAGTGTCTGAATCACTGAAGACCTGGATTAAAATATTTAATCCCAAAAGAATGTCAGGCCTACATATAAGCTTGTTTGCAGAGTGAAAAAGGACACCAGAAAGTCATGAATTGATTTTAAGTCATTATGGGTCAGACTGTAAATAGATAATTACACACGTTCCTCTCTTTTGGGTCTTTTGATCTGGCTAGCCCATTAGCTCTCTAACATCCTCCATAGGAGCAAGATTTTTCACCACCCACATTAAATTCCTTCATCTCATTGTCTGCCCATGTAAACCCATCAGTCCTCACCGCAACACAATGCCCAGGGTACAGGATAAAAATAATTGTTCCCCTAAGTCAGCACAATAACTGACTCCAGCGTATAACCTTACTTTGTCCCTGGATCTCTAAGTTTTGCCTGTCCATTCCACCTGTTTTTGGAAAGAACACAAACAAGAATAGACAGGATATGGACCCACTTAAATGCACGGGAATACAATATTGAAATTAGCAACAAACACTAGATTCCATGTGAGAGAAAGAACTCTCCTTTGCCCTGTCCTTTTGTCCCACAAACAATATGGAGTGTTGGCTGTTGTGTAAACTTCAGCTGCACTAAAGGGGCTCAACAATTTTTTTGCTACTTTCTCCAGCCTCCTAGAGAGCCCAAATGTTGTAAGCCAAGTTCAAAAGCATAATGGGGCTTCAGTACCTAACATTCTCCAAATCCCTTCGTACTTCTCCCAGAAAAAACCCCACAGTTTTGTATAAAGAGGATTCTGAAGAGCATCAATGAAAGCACTGAGGGGAGGGGATTCCAATAAGATGCTGCAAGGAGCCCCAGGGAAGTTCTCTTCTTTGCTAAAGAGCAGCTGCTCCTGCTTCCTATCTCCCTTAAGCAGCATTGGAAACTGGTGGCACAGTCAGTGGCCAGGAAGTGTGCAGGACACCTTTAGCCAAGGAGGGGTTTGGCACTCACCTGAAATGTTGAGAATAAAGTATCAAGAGAGGCCTGCTTTGGATGTAGACAGTTCCCTGGCAAAGCGCTATGGGGATGTTTCAGTTGGGATCCCCTAACTCTATAGTCACTGTTCATTGCATCTCAAGACACATTTCAGCTGGAAGACATTACCCCTTCTCTTGCCACAGAGGGTTTCCAAACTGGTCCGTTCCAGCTTTCTTCTTCCATACTGCACTTCCCCTCCAATTCTCACATCTGTGTGATCTCCAGCCAGTGGTTGGTGATGAGTATTTCTGAGATGCCTCAACAATGAGTTGCTCTACAGACATAAAACACTGATATCATACAATACATCTGATGAGCTATAAACACATGTCCAGAGAAGAGAAACAGAATGGCTGCTGGGTTCTGCTTACATTTCCTTACCTGTCCCCAGCTTGCTTAAAATGTCCCACCTGTTTTTCCAATCTTAATTTATCAGTACAATATTAGGTAAAGAGCTAACTAGTGACTTCTCACAACCCTTCATATAAGATTACTCTTCTGCACTTACAGACTTCAGTGGGAATCGAGCCTTAGAAAACTTTTCCAATAATCTGCACCACGTGGCATCCAACCTTTACATGAGCTTTTCCTGTATGACACACTGACCTGACTACTAGCTCCCTTTCAAAATAAAGCTTAAAACACCCTACCTCTTCTTTAGAGAGGACACCAGAAGATAGAGCTCAGCCCTTGGCAGTTCATACACCTTGCAAGTATATTGCAGCAGCTCCTAATCTTCAGGGTTATTTTTTTTCTTCTAGCAGTCACTGCAGTTAAACAATTGAAATCTCCTGTAGAAAGCAGTTGGCAAGCTTTCAGTAAGAGAGGAATTACATCTGTAGAAAGTTCTTCCTTTTTATTTTGATACTGTGGACCACAAACAGTGACACAATAGAAACTCACATCCAAGTGAGGGAAATCAAGTGATAACCGCCTTCCCAGCTGCAGTGCATAAAAGCAGCCCCTATACTCTGTTGGCACTGCCAAGCCCAGTGGTCTGAAACCATGGACTTCAGGTCCTTTGAGCATGCCTAAAATAATTTTTTTTTCACTGCACCTTTCTTAGGTCTGAATCCAGTCCTCTATAAATTGCTTCTACCTACATTCTGTTTCAATGTCCCAGCAAATCCACAGTGTACCTGTTGTCATCTGGCTTGTCCCTATAAGGTACCCAAATTTCTCACACCTTCCTGCTTTCTACTCTTTTCTTGCACTGGCTGGGGTGCCTGTCCAAGTGATCTGCCTTCATCTCCTATGTTTCCCCTGAAAATATGTCTGATCTGGATGAATTACTGGCCATTGTCTTTCCCATGTTCCTGTTTGAGATATGCCCAATTTCTTCCCCTCTCACTAAGGCAATGCGTTCTCTAGGAAGCACCATATCTTGGGAATGATACATCATTCGGGCAGCCCAAAGGCTGCCAGCTGTGACCCTGGTAGCTCCTCAGCTACTCTCCTCTTTCCAGTTCAAAGAGATCCTCTGTTCTCCACTTTGCATCCTTCCAAACTCAGCCTTGCATCTGAGATTCCTGTGCAATGATGAGTTTCTGTGGATGCTCCTCCCCATTTCTCTTTGCCCTGCCTTGTTTTGTTCTCAATCCAACACTCTGTCTGAGCATATGGATTTTATCCTGTGTTCTATCACACCCCAAATTTCATTGCTTGTCATTCCTTGACATTTAGTCATTCCCATTCCTGGATAAAGGAGGAACAAGACTTGCCCTTGCACTGAAGGGTGGAAAGACAGACTCCCAAACTCTTCAGCCCTTCAGGCTCCTCACAGTGGTTTCCCCTTTTGATCCAGGGAGGGATGAAATCCCTCTGAGAGGCAGCAGGTGAAACCTTTTTCTGCACAGCTAGAACATCATCCAGGGAAGTTACCACAACTCATAAAGTATATAATTTTATCAAAAAGTGGCATTTTTCACCCTTGGGAGCTTTAGATTCTTTACTGGGCTCAGAATTGAGTTTGTGACTATGTATGATATATGGGGTAAACTTTAGCACCCAGACAAAACACAAATTGTCAGTAGAAACTGCACATCTTCATTAAAATGGGAAGACCAACAAAGAACATATGATTCATTTTGGAAAAGAAAATAAACTAGAAGATTAACAGAGAGTAGAATTTCAGCATTGTTAACACTATCATCCCGGTGCTGGACTGTTCCCTGTTTCAAGCTCAAAAACTGCAAATGAACTATTTCCTATCTAAAGGGTAAATAACTGTTTTCAGTTATAGAGGAAGAATTCCTAAAAAAAATCAGTAGAAGAGCCCCTGCTGCAAAATCTTAACAAATATATTTGTTAATGCCCTTTCCAGAGTCCAGCTGGGTTACATGGGAAGTGGTTTCTCTGGGAGAATCCCTTTCCCATTTCAGCCATTCAGGACAAATGGGAGCAGAGCCACCTTGTCCAGACAACCAGCTGGAAGCCCAGATTTTGATGTGGTTCTTCCAAACAATATTTTGCACCTGAAAATTTGAGTACTGTGTCTTAAAAATTAGAAGGTAGATTCAGGAAAAAAAACTCAGAAGATCATGCTGGAATCCACATGCAGGACAAATATGGATGTTTTTCTGCACCTTCGCATCAGCCCAGGTGCAATACTACACTTCTGTATTTTCCTATATATGTGTAAGAAATAGAAAACATACATGTATTTTTTTTTCCTTTTTGTTGCTATACATGGGATCCTGGTTCATGATGGTCCTGCGATGTTTGACATACGTATCACTGGAAACGTGGAAGACTGAAATGATCATCTCTCAGCCTGATAACTTGACAGCTGGTTTCTGAAAGTGAAACTGGCACAGAGGCAAAATGTCAGTGGTTTTAGGCACAGTTCAAATAACAGTTTGTCCTTTCCACAAGCAGTCCAGTTCATTTTCTCTTAAGAGCTACTTCTTCCCAAGACTAAAGACACCGTCAATTGAACAACTACCTTATCAAGTGCAAACAAATTCAGCTCTTAGTCTCCATCTAATCATTAATACGATGTTCATATGCTTCATGTTGCAAGACAATAACGGATTCCAAATGGGAGTTCTTGAGAAAAATGCAGCCCTCATTGCCAACCCTTCTTCCTCTTCATGGTGAATACTTTCATTAAGAGTTTCTGAAACTGAAATTTCTCTAAGCAACATCCTACCGATACAATCTAGTTCTCCCCTCCACCCCTCATAATGCATTTTAATTAAAGTTACAGAAACCATGTGTTGCACAATGCAAAGATACTTGACTTCTCTTCTTGATAGTATGCATGGAGGAAAACCCCTCTTTTGCTTCCCCTCATTCCAGCTTGAGCCTTAAATGTTCCAGTAAATAAGTACAGTATCCATACTGGAGAGAGATATCAACATTTGAAATCATCCACCCTTTTCTTAATTATTTTGTACAAAAAAAGGTCAGTGGATGCCTTTTCTCTTCTATGACTTGAGGGGGTGTTTTGTTATTTGATCTTTATTGAGTAATATCACATTCCCTGTTCCTGGAATCTTCCCATTCTTACAATGCTTCTCGTAGTACAAGGGTATGTGCTGCATTTCTTCAAATCTCTATTGGGTAGCCAAGCAGGAGAGACATTGCAGAGTAAATACCACTGGGTGATAGTGAAAAATGAAATTTCTAGGTAGGAGCACCTGAGTGACACAGAAACAGGATATACAACCACAATATTCCTCTTTCTGACAGAAGACCTTATTTGGTTAGACAAAATTAACATTTTGTCATTCTCTTCCATTGCCTCATGCCATGCTGCTGAGTATGGGCTCCAAGAGAGAATGGAAGAGAGGAGCTGCTGTGAGTCAGCTTTGCACAAGGCTTCCTCTTCTGCAAGCCATGAAGCAGCCTGAGAGAAAAACATCCCTCACAGTTTGATCTGTAAACAGCTGAAGCGTTCAACCCAATACCTTTGTTTGGGAGAGAATGAAGCAAAATACAGACGCACAGGGACCCTCTTGATTCACAGTCTCATCCTTTATAGTCATAGGCACCAAGCACAGAATGACTTGAAAGACACACAAAGATCATCTGCTTTTGCTTAAAAGGGAGATAGGAATTACTACATTGTTACTCTTAAAAAAAAAAGAAAAAGATTAATGATTCTTCCTCTACTGCAGGGAGGAATGTAATCTATGAATAACACTGCAGTTCCCCAGATTGCTCAAAAGAAGTGGATTGTTATGGTTATTGTTACAAACATAACCAGCTTTGGATTTCTAAACTTCCAGCCAGCAGAGTCTATTAGTCTTACCGAACTAAATGGAAAAAAAAAAATCAGTTATATCAAACACTTCTTTTCGATGTAGATATTTATAGGCAAAGATAAAATCACTTCTTAACCTTCTTCAAGGAGTATAGTATTTGCTAAACTGAAAAGCAGGGTTTTCATATTGCAGATTTTTAATTCTTCTAGCCCTTAACTGACTCATCTGTAATTTTTCAGCCTCCTTCAACTTCTACAAGCATGACTAGCAGAGGCAGAACCAGTATGCCATTGTGGTTTCCCACCACTGAAGTTCAGAGAAGTGCATCCTCTCTGTGCCCTCCTGACACACCCTGATTTTCCCTTTTGCACAGCACAAGGAAATCATGGACTTTTTTTTTGCCAGATTGTCACATTAGGTCATCATATCCAGAAGTTAATCTATAATTATTCCCATATCTTTCCTAGATTACCATATTTCGATACGCCATTCCCACAAAAGTGATTAGTTCAATAGGCAGTAAGGTGGTGGGAATAAACAGCATACAGACAAGTTTTATCTCGATTGCTGAAGGAATCCACTGGCTCAAGCAAAGAGTTACAGAGTTAACAAAGGAAATGCCAGATAAATCCCTACTGTCACCAATCTTGTCCAACAGAAGCTGTCAAGAATATTCTAGGAGTCCCAGTCTCAAATCTTGACCTCAGGTTTGTCATGCTATTGCAGAATTTAAAATTACTATGGTTTATTAGACCACCTTAAAACTCATGCCCTTCAGCTAGAGTCTGGAAAAATAACGTAGTTGAACCCAAAGGGTTCATCAGCCAAGGGAAAACACAAACCTGTTTCAGAGTCTTCTTCTTGATAGACTTAGAAAAATAAATCATAGTACCAAAAAGTAGGAAGACATTTCCAGTTTAAAGCAGGTCCAAGCCTAGTGCAAAGACCAAATTCACTCTGCATCCACACTGTAAATGTACCATCCAGGGAGAAGAGGTCTGGAAGGAGCACTCTGGGCCCCAGCCCACCAGAAGATACTCCAGCTCATTCCTCACTCAGGGGGAAAACCATGGACCATGAGGCCAGCATACCATGCCTTGTCCTGCTCCAATGCCTCCTATCCACTCCTTGCCATAGCTCCAGTGACTGCCTGCCCACAGATTTCCAGCCAGCTTCCCACGTTCCAGCACAACCCACCAAGGGACCAGGAGAAACCAGGGTGATCCCGAGAGGGGTCCCAGGAAGGCTGGGGATCCCATGCTGATAGACAACAGTAGACTTCTCACTAGATGGAGCTAGCAGATGAATGCTGGCAAGTCTGTCCTCCTTCCTGGAGGTGCCCCACAGCCAGTACCACATTGAGAGAGGAGATGATCTCTTGCAGATCTTCTGACTCCTCAGGGCTCCTCCATGGAAAAGGGGAGCTTTTGTTAGGTGGAGAGGAGTTTTTGATGACTCACATTTTGGCTCATGCAAATTCAGAAGAAGATGTGAATGAAGTTTTCACAGAAGTTCTGGAGGCAGTAGTTTCAAGTGAAACTGGGGAAAAAATAACACTGCTGCAAAGCCATCTGCCTCTGGTACAGGACAAGCCAAAGAGGAAGAACCAGAATGGTGCTGGAAATGCTGCTGCCCACGTATGTCCCAGCAGTGATGAGGTAAAGGTCTGAAGTAAATTTCCATTGTCTTCTGAAAGCAAAGTAAACACTTGGGAGATTGCTTAACACCAGTTCTGCATGGACAGTAAGAGAGCAGAGGTGCAGTGCAGGCCTACACTAATGCATCTGAGATGTTCATAGATTGCACGGAAGTTCAGTCACATTTAAACCCATTGCATATTATGCACTAGAAGGTGATGCAGGTGAGGGACACACAGGTTATCTCCATCTCTGTCTTATAACATTGGCTTGTGAGGCAGCCTAATTAGGCACCCCAATATGACATGGAGTACACCTCATGCCTTCTCCCCTTAGTGTTTGTATACTGACTACCCCTGCTCAGCATCCCACAGTCAGATGTCCCTCCCCAGGTGCCTGTTCCCTCCACCCCAGCTCCCTGCTGGCCCAACACCCTCCTTTCTGTGCTGGTGCTGCAGTTGCTGCTCCAAATCCCTCACTAGCTGGGACACTTCCATATTGCCATCTCCACCACTTTGGTAGATCCAAACCTCTGGGCCATGCTGAGGTTTCAACCCTTCTGCTTTTGTATTGCATTCATGAGTGCTGGACTTGTCACAGATTTTCACTGTTTCTCTTCATCATCTCATACTCTCACTAATGCAGTCATGTTCTGCTTTAAAAATCAATACTTGATCTTTGTTAAAGTCTCTTAGCAGAGGGAGAAATCATATCAGTAGATATATCAGGTGAAAAGACAGGTGAAAACCTATAGCATGACTCATGAAGGCAATCAGATCAGAGAAATGCTACTTCCTATCCAAGAAATTTGTTCTGAACACTTTCTGATTCACTAGTTACTGTGACTGCTTTATGTAAATTTTGGGTGACTTATGAGGAAATATTAGAACTAGTGCTAAAATTGAAGGACTCATCTCTTGCTGGGCACAAAGACTGGCAAGTACTCCTGGAATTGTTCTATCTCAGACATTTAAACACCCTTTTTGGGTTTCTGAGTGGAAACAGCGTTTTATCAAGCACATGCTGAGTGTTAGTCAAACTTCAGTAAAACACACATCCAACTTTGATCATTTTTTTAAATATTTTGTTGTTGTTGTTGTTTCATTTGCAAGTACATGCCCCAGAAAGATGGGGGGCAGGGGCTGTGGGCAGAAGGGTGCTGAATCTGTTCAACACTGGAGTAGCAGCTTCGTTCTCAAGTTTGCCTTCCCTCTCTTCATGGGTGTCTACAGGCTTTCTGCATCACAGATCCACAGAGAAAAAAATAGGTCACCCTTTGACAGGTTATCTTGGAAGGAGTGGGGTTTGCCTATAGGAGCCAATGGCTCTTAGGTGCATCCTGCAGGTGCCTAACTTGATCATCACTACCAGAGGGTCTCTGCCTCATCTGCAAAGCAAACACAGGTCTCGTAGCATCTACATTATCTTCAGCAAGAGATCTAAATACAAACTGTTGTGGTTGAAAAGATCAGACTGCTAAACCCACACAGTCATGAGGGGATTCCCACCCCACTATATGATGCACTGCAGATGTGTTCCTAGAAAGCTCTTTCTTGTGTTTGGAATCCAGATGGTTATATACCCACCTCACATGCTGCTTCTGTGCAACCCTCTCCTCTCCTGCAGAGTGGAGATGTTGGTGCCGAGACAGAGAGTTGGGAAGCACAGAGTGATGATACTTCTACACGTCCCTCCTCCTTCCCAAGCCCCACCCAAAAGCCTTAAAGTGAGAGCAAATACTTTCAAAACAGTCACCAGCACCTGCGGATGGTCACAGCACTTAGCAGCCAGGTGCAGTCCGGCAGCCAGAAGCACCAGGCATCCACCATGTGCTCCAGCACAGCATCCCCAGCATCCACTGGGATACAACAATAGCCGAGCCCCCAGTGTCTGCCGGTGGAAAGCAGGGGCTGGAGCAGGTGACATGCTTCACGCTCCGCTGACAGACTCTGGCAGATCCATTGCAAGCCGTCCCTTTCCATGTGTCCCCTTCTCCCTTTCTCACCCACAGGCTGGCGGGGTGGTGTTACCCCCTGAGCCCAGGTCTGTCACGATTAGTCCCCTGGCATATGGGAACTGCAGTGTCCCAGGGCGCCGCTGCCCGCCTGTGGGGCTTCCCTTCTGACACTCATGCATTCAGCCCAGCTTGCGTCGCTGTCGCAGGGGTATTTTACAAAGGGGAGAATGCTTCCTTTGAGCAGCCCAGGGTCAGCACAGGGCTGCTTTGCTCACAGAGGTCAATCATTAGAATGCTCGAAGATGGCTGGGATGCTTGGGAAGGGCAGGGTACTCTCCACCCCCCTGCTTCTCCCAGTGCTGTGCATTGTCACGATGATAAATGAGAGAGTGAGGTGGGGAAGCTCTTGACTGCGCGTGCCCTGGGCCCCTGGGGGTTCACAAACTACTGCAGAGCGGCAGCTGATAAAATGGTAACTAATTCAATTAGTGAAATTTAATTTAGGTGGGGAGCGGATGGTGGCTTTGCCAAGACCATATGGGAAACCAGCAGTGTTTCCATATAGAAGAACTTAATTTAAACAATGAACTCATGAGTCTTCATAACCCAGTGGCCAAAGAGCCCCCAGAAAGCCCTGGAAGGAGCTGTAGTGACTAACCAGACAAAAGCCTGGAGAGTCCGGGCCAGGCAGGAGGAGGTGAGGGGGAGCGGGTAACTAAAATTATCCAGGTTCAGATTCAAATGTGGCCAAGTTGAAAGAAATGCCTCTCAGCATCAGAAAACAGTGTTTATCTCCTCACATATCCCCTGCCTGCTTCCCCCAAGCAACATGATCCATGACTGAACCCCTGCAGCCCAGTGGGAGACAGCGGGAGGCTCGGACATGTGAGGTGAGAAGGAAGAGCTGGATACGTGCTCCTCATCAGTAGGGAAACTGCTCTGAGAAGAAATGCCAAACTTCTGCAAAGACTAATTAGAGTAAAAGGCTTCCTGTCTGCCGCAGCCCTGTGCTGCTGTGCTCCCTCCAAGCACACAA
This sequence comes from Piaya cayana, assembly GCA_013389865.1. Taxonomy (NCBI): domain Eukaryota; kingdom Metazoa; phylum Chordata; class Aves; order Cuculiformes; family Coccyzidae; genus Piaya; species Piaya cayana. The sequence continues at coordinate 208,812 of WAAB01002622.1, forward strand.
GGCACCTGCCTTCAGAAAGCCTGACCTTTTGGAGTGGGAAGGTGCTGGCTGGATGGTGGAGTGAGAGGAAAAGGTGGAGCCTTATGTCACAGGAGAACAGCAGAGCCAGGGAAGAAGGCACGGCAGTTGAGGAAGCTGGGGTGGGGAGAGACTGCCTGCCTGCTCTTGGGGAACCACGCTGTGAAGTCCATAGTTCATAGCAAATCTTACCTTTCTTAACTGGAAGGTACACCAAAAAAAAAAGAATTTTGGTTTGGTTTTGGTTTGTTTTACTTAGCACAGAGCCCTTCCAGAGTTTGGAAAGAGTCCTGTGATCAAGTTATCTATTAAGAGCCTTCCCAGCACTGAAACTGTGGGTGTACACCTCCATTGAAACCAGCAGGTTTGAAAACCTGGGAAATCCTGCTGGAAAGGCTGGCTTGCTCCTCTGCTTAGGGAACAGAAACAACTCATGTGGTGAAAGCAACTGAGCACCACAAACAGACAACTTAAGTAGCAAATATCAGACACTTAGAGAGAAAATACTTACAAACAAATGTGCAAGTAGTTGCCCACAAATGCATCTCCAAGTCAGCGATGTTTGTTGGGCATGATTAGGGCTCAGCAGCAGGATGGGAAAACTCCATGAGAAATTCCAGCTCATGTCCTACTGGAGCTTAGGTTCGTGTGGAGAAAGCCTGTCCTGTTGCAATACTCGTGCCCACTCTGGCATGTGGATGAGACACAGCAAGACATGTCCAAGGCAAGGCAGAAGGACCTGCATTCCTCCAGGCTGGTGGTGAACCAGTACTCCGCTGCTCCCTCAGACGAGGAGGGATTTGAATGCTCACGTTCAGTGGAACATTAGCCTGAGAAAGAAACTTTCCACCACTGAAAAGAGAGATCCAGGCTTATAAATGTTTTCCATCCAGTTTTGTCTGTGAAAAGTCAAGAAGCAAAGACATCTGGAGTTGCTTGGTAAACTGTGAGACAATGTAAGTGTGTTTGGGTAATGAACACAAATCATGCATTCAGCATTAATCCTAGCGCTCTACTTACTTTAAACACTGAACTGTTCTATTTGTGAGTTGCTCTTTTGAACACAGGTCAAAGCCAATTTTTTCACAAAAAAACAGTCCCTGTGAAGATTTTCTTTTTTGGGTCGGGGATGCGGGGTTGGGGGATTGGGGGAAGGTGGTTAGAAAACATAGAAACTTCTGAAAACCTTTCAAAATTTGCTCTTTACCCCAAAGCCAGCCAAAGTGTAAAGCTCTTCAGCACTGGTGTTATGCAGCAGAGCAGGAAAGGAATGAAGGGAACAAGATAGCTTCTGGCCTCAGATGTGACATAGAAAAAGTTTGAGTCCCTGAACTGAGAAGGTGCTGTGTCCCATCAGGAGCCTGGGACAAGGCATCCTCAGTGCTTGCAGCACACTTGGCCTCAAGATGCTCCACCATGTGCAATCAACATCACCTCTTTTTTACTATTTAAACACTTCCCACTGTCACCCATCCTCCTCATGTGGATTCTCAAGGATATGTGCTCCCACGTGTCACTGTGCTGCAATGAACTGGTGTCCAGAGGAAGCACATGGCAACTGTGGCACATCTCACACATCAAGAGTAGCCCAAGCAGGGCAAGGAATGTCACTGCACATGCTGAGATGTTCCTGCAGAGGAAGATGGAGCTCAGGAGAAAGGTGAGGGAAGAGGTCAAAGAGAGGTACAAAGAGTGAAGAAAGGACTTGTTTGCTTTCGTGTTTCCCACCTCCTCCTTTGTAGAGAACTCAAGTTATTAAACACTGAAAGTGTTGAAAGATGTAGTAACATCTGACCTTGTAAGGAAGATGAAGTGGTAGCAAAGGTGTATGTGCCTTAGCACCAGCATGGCCTCTCCCAGCACTTCCACCCTCTATACACAAGTGCATCACTGTTGTGGCTCTTCCTACTATCTATTCCTTTCCCATTGATGTGCAGATTCATTAACCCTCCCTAGGCTTTGGGCTGGGCTGTTCAAGCTTCTTCATCCACATGCTTCATGACCGCCTGAGGAACCTGAACATATATAGGTCTATGGGACCTGATGAGATGCATCCCAGAGTCATGAGGGAATTGGTTGATGTGGTTGCCAAACCACTCTCCATGATATTTGAAAAGCCATGGCAGTCAGGAGAAGACCCTGGTGACTGGAAAAAAAGGGTAACATTGTCCCCATTTTTAAAAAGGGTAGAAAAGATGACCCTGAGAACTACCGACCTGTCAGCCTGACCTCTGTGTCTGGAAAGATCATGGAACAGATCCTCCTAGAAGCTATGCTAAAGCACATGGAGGACGAGGATGTGATTAGTGGCAGCCAACATGACAAGTCCTGCCTGACCAATCTAGTGGCTTTATATGATGGAGTAATCACAGCAGTGGACACAGCAAAACCAATGGATGTGATCTATCTGGATTTCAGTAAAGCCTTTGACACGGTCCCCCATAACATCCTTCTTTCTAAACTGGAGAGATATGGATTAGATGGGTAGACTGTTCGGTGGATAAGGAATTGGTTGGATGGTCTTATTCAGAGAGTAGTGGTTAACAGCTCAATGTCCAGACAGAGATCTGTGACAAATGGTGTCCCTCAGGGGTCCGTACTGGGCCCAATGCTGTTTAACATCTTCATCAATGATATAGACAGCAAGATTGAGTGCACCCTCAGCAATTTTGCAGATGACACCAAGTTGAGTGGTGCAGCAGCCACACCATAAGGACAGGACATCATCCAGGGCGACTTGGACAAGCTGGAGAAGTAGGTTTGTGAGAACCTCATGCAGTTCAACAAGGCCAAGTGCAAGGTCCTACACCTGGGTCTGGGGAATCTGCGATTTCAATAGAGGATAGGGGATGATGTGACTGAGAGCAGCCCTGTGGAGAAAGACTTGTGGAGTGCTGATTGATGAGAAACTTAACAAGAGATGGCAATGTGTACATGCAACCCAGAAGGCCAACTTTATCCTGGGCTGCATCAAAAGAAGTGTGACCAGCAGGTCAAGGGAGGGGATTCTGCCCCTGTATTCCTCTCTCATGAGATCTCACCTGCATTATTGTGTCCAGTTCTGAAGTCCTCAGCATAAGAAGGATATGGAGCTGTTGGAACAGGTCCAGAGGAGGGCTACAAGGATGATCAGAGGGCTGGAGCACCTCCCATATGAGGACAGGCTGAAAGAGTTGAGGTTGTTCAGCCTGGGGATGAGAAGGATCCAAGGAGACCTTTTAGCGACTTTCCAGTACCTGAAGGAGTCCTACAGGAAAGCTGGGGAGAGACTTTTTGCAAAGGCTTGTAGTGATAGCACTGGGGTGGGGGAGTATAAATTGGAGAGGTGAAGATTTAGGCTAGATATAAGGAGGAATTTCTTCATGATGAGGATGATGAGGCACTGGCACAGGTTGCCCAGGGAAGTTGTGGCTGCCCAGTCCTTGGAGGAATTCAAGACCAGGTTGGATGAGGCCTTGGACAGCCTGATCTAGTGGGATGTGTCCCTGCCCATGGCAGGGTGGTTGGAACTGAATGATCTTTAAGGTCCCTTCCAACTCAAACCATTCTATGATTCTACTTAGGCTCAGAAATCATTAGTGCTAAGCAGGTAAGGGCGTAATAAGCAAGGTCCTCATTCACACCTAACTTCACATATGCTATGGAAGACCTTCTCCAGACCCTTTCTACTAGAGGCACCACAGATGATATGCTACAGAACAGCTGAGATCTGAAGTTGTAGAGAAGGACCTGGAGGCGCAAAGGAAAAGAAAGAGGCTAAAGGTGTGGTACTAATGCCTAAAAGACATTAGTGGCAGAATTTTATGAGCCCACATATGAGTGGGCATGCAGCGGAACTGCAGGACTTGTGCTCTTCCATACTCTGGGCTGTTTAGGTACCAGACTGGTCACTGTATTTGTGTTGGCTACTCATGCTCACAAGGGTTAATCTGGCTACTTGGAGTCATCAGGACACAAGGATGTGGCTGTCAGCTACACACCAGAGAAGAAGAAGAAACTCTACATAGAGGTTACATCCTCAAGGGATCCCTGACCAGGAGGAGACTTGCTGACTGGGGAAGTTTCACTTGACTGGAGGCTGGCTGATGTTATACCCATTTACAAGAAGAGTCAGAGGGAGGATCCAGGGAACTGCAGGCCTGTCAGTCTGACCTCAGTGCCAGGGAAAGTCATGGAACAGGTGATCTTGAGTGCAGTCATGAAGCACATGCAAGAGAACCGGGTGATCAGGCCCAGTCAACACAGGTTCACAAAAGGCAGGCCTTGCCAAACTAACCTCATCGCCTTCTATGATAAAGTGACTTGACTACTGGATGAGGGAAAGGCTCTGGATATATCTTCCTGGACTTCAGCAAAGCCTTTGACACAGTTTCTCACAGCATTCTGCTATGGAAACTATCAGCCTCTGGCCTGGACAGGCGCACACTTTACTGGGTGGAAAACTGGTTGGATGGCCAGGCCCAGAGGGTGGTGGTAAATGGAGTTAACTCCAGCTGGAGGCCAGTTACAAGTGGGGTTGCCGGGGCTCAGTGCTGGGTCCAGCCCTGTTCAATGTCTTTATCAATGACCTGGATGAAGGCAT
>WAAB01002622.1:213775-251915 GCA_013389865.1 Piaya cayana
GAGGGAGCTGGCCTCTTCTCCCAAGTGACAGGGGACAGGACAAGAGGGAATGGCCTCAAGCTCCCCAGGGGAGGTTCAGACTTGACATCAGATAAAAATGAAGAGGCACCTTAGGAAACTGAATTGGGATAAAATGCATTATAATGTTATGAACTCCAGACATATACACATAATGAGAAGAAAAATAATAAGTCACTGTAATGAAACCTCTGCAAAGGAAGTATGGTGAAGTTTGTCTTCAGCTACTCCCTCCTGGGCTTTGTGTGCATCAGCAAATGAAAAGTGGGCAGCTCTCTTGGACACCTAACAGAAACTGTGTGAGAGCATGAGTGTTACTAATGAGTAACCTGATGGATTTAAGAGGTCTTGCTCACAAGACAGCAAGGGAAAATCCAGAGCGGGACTTTCTGGGGTTTGTTTCTTTTATGCACCACTGGGACCAGGAAATATATCAATATGGAAGTTTAGAAATGGTCTGAGGTTTTGCAGAACTTGCATCAGAGTGGCCCAGTGCCTAATACTACCATAATTCCCAAAAGTCACACACTGAAATATGCTGTATAAAGGAACACTCCAAGGGTTGTCTGAGGAACTGACCAGGCTGTGCGGGAATCTCACTTCACCCCATGGATGCACAGAAATAATTTTTTGTTGTTTGTGAACTGTCTGTGACAAATGCAGAATTATTGTCTGTGCTTATGAATTTTTTATTGGAGCAAGCTATAAACTTCCTTGGCCTATCTGGAAAGTCATAAACTTTTTGAGATGACTGTTGATGGAAACACTTCAAGTTCTAACTGGATTAACTAATAAGATATGGAAAAAGCAAGCTGGCCCTTTTCCAGTGTGCAAGACTGACCAGTCACCCGCTTCCACACCAAAGGGTTCTCTATGGTGATACAGCAAGACAGAAGCCATGCCTGGCTTTCTGGAAACACTGTGCACCACTACAGGATAGGTTGCATCTGAGGGAACTCAGGCTCCCTGCATCAGACAGCATTTTTATTGCCTCATCACAGTGAGCCTTACTCATCAGAAGTTAGATGACAGGGTGCTAAACTGCTGGTGGGCAGCCTGTAGCAGAGTTGGTGCCTTTGTTAGCAGAAGGAACTTGCACTACGGAAACACAGAGAAGACCAGTACATTCGCAGAGACAAGAATAAACTTTGCTACAATAGGATCTGGCAACAAATGCAAAAGCATTGTTCACTTTGCTGTTGTTGGAGGTGCAGAGGAAGGCAGAGTTTCTCATACAGAAGCTACATTTCAGCTCAGTTCTCTGATCCAGATGGAAAACACTGAGGCAAATAAGACTGGACTTTAGACTCTGGGTTTCTTCAAACTGACTGATTTGGTTTTCAGCTGCACTAGAAGATGGCTTTGTTGTTGTTTAACTTCATCATAGTATATTTATTTAAGCTGTGACTTGAAAGTGACAGGTTCTACAGGCTGAAGCCCTGCATTAGGTATTGCTGGCAGCTCCATTCTACGCCATGTGGCACAGTTCATGGGATTTACATCCCTGGATGAGAATCCAAGCCCTACCTGTTTGAACTTCTGCAAATTTCAGCAGATAGGCTCAGATAAAGACTGAGACCAATATTTGGGAAGTATGCACATTTGCAGATGTAACATTTCAGACTGCTCAGGCAAGGAAGAGTTTCTGTCTGACTCAGTGGCAGGAGATAATGTGTTACTCTCTAGTGAGTCTCATTAAACGCACCATTCAATCTAGTCAAGGCTTAATATATGTTTGCATGCCTCCAGTTTTATCTATCCATGCGTGTCTTGTTCATTGTTGGGAAAACCATATATTTTTTCAGGATCTCCACTCAGCCTGTGATGGCTGATCCCTCTTGCATGATCCTTTGCTGTCTGAGTACCAGTCGGATAAAACAGAAGTTTCCTTTCATGGAAACTGCAGGCAGGGTCAATTACCACCACAGCACTTTCTGCATTTTTAATGGCCTGTGTCATTTAATGGTATGAATAAACAGCTGTTAAAACCTGTCTGCTACTGAGTGAATTTACTGAGAGAAACAGGGATCAGAGTCAGGTGTGGCTTTCCCACAATTGCCCGATGGATGACAGGAACCTTTCACAATGGGCCACATGCGCTCAGTAACGTCCATGTTATGGCCAGGCTTACATGCCACATGTTTCCTCTATTAGTTTTGCCTTAAGATAACCTTTCCAAACACAGAAGATCCCAGGCAAGATGCCTCACAGCAATACTCATAGAACCAGAGTTCACACCCTTGCCTTTACTGGTTATAAAAAACAAGGATATTGCCAAATCATTTGGCTTAGCTAGATACTGATGACAGAAGGCAAGAATCAAACCTAGACATTGTAAGAAATCTTGATCATTATATTTTACTGAGACAATAGTTTTCTAGTGGGCAAGACCATGACTGCCCATAAAGCATAAGCTGCCTGAGCTCTGTGCTGTGTGCTTCCCTGGTAATCTGGTTTTCCATATTGCACACTCCTGGGCAATGCATCAAATCCATCTGCTTCTTGAGGGACTCAGGTCACTCCTCCTACTGAGAAGACTTCAGTACTGCAGAGACTTCACTGGCATTTCCCCATGTGCCCTGGCTGTCTAGAGTTCCCAGACTTGGCTGCCTGTCCCCAGGCAAAACAAACCTTGCACACGGTGCAAAATCTTTCTGTTCAAATGACCTCACCAAACCAAACAGCGACTGCTCTGGTATGATGTTCAGAGCATTTCCTGAAAAAAAAGGACATTGTCATAACCTGAGCCTTGTACAATGGGCACCACAAAAGGAGGGAAGGAAAGTAAATATAGAAAATTAAGGAGATATTCAGCGTTGTGAGAGACACAACAAAAGGAAAACTGCCAGGAAATTACAGTGGGGACTAATTCAGTGACCTTGGTCCATAATATTTATTCAGGCAACCCCCTCCATCAGCAGCTGAATTGTCAGTGCACAGCACCCCTGGAAAGTGGGGCAACCCCAGCCAGAACTCAGTGAGAAGCTGTCCACTGAGTTTGATTCAGGGTCTTATTTACTATTTTAATATTTTAAGTAAAGCCTTTAGGTTGCTAGCTATAGGCTTTCAGGTTTGACAGTGTGAGACTGGCTGGGTGCATTTAAAGCATCCTTCTCTGCAGATATTAACATATATATTCATATTCACATGTTAATATTCACTGCACACAGAACCAGAGGAGATGTCAATGCAGTCCTAGCCCATCTACAACCTTGTCCTCTGGTCCAGGCCAGTCATTTTTGCACTCTCTAAAGTTAATGGAGGGAGAAAGATGTAGTTCCAAAGGAAAATCCATCCTGTGCCAAGATAAATGATGTTAACAGTGGAAGAAGAGGTTAAATTGCTATTTGAAGAATCTTCCATGGTCTACCAAGAAGCACAGATATCTAACTTAGACTAAACACCTAACCGCTAAATAAAAAAGGGATGCATCCCACTATCATGATCTAAACTGATAATACAACACAGATGTGTAGAGTGGTATGTGACCAGATCAAGTATTTGTCATACTACAGTCTAGTTTTTTATAATATAAACACAGGCGGATGAAATAGTTGATTTGCTCAACAGACTGCCTCAGCTTCATTAAAAGAGCTAGTCTGGAGCCATTGCAATTTGTCACAGGGCCCTGCATATATTTTTAGAACATATGATGGTCTGTAAATAAAAAATCATGTGTAAGCAACAAATTTTGGTCAATTAATCTAAAGTTCTCTGTACTGAAAAAGAATCCTAGTGTCCATTTTTTCCACACTGTGTGCAGAAATTATATTTAATGCCAAGTTATATTTAAATTAACAAAACCACTACAAGACTACAATACATTAAGACTTCTATAGATAGTCTCTCCCATCTATTCCCCTGTGTCTCAGAAGCAATGGTTTTATTTTGAACTAGTGAAGCAGATTTCGCTTCAAGCCTCTTTGGGTCAAGGAACTGCCTAAAAGCTCCAACAAAACAATTTCTGGTACTGTGTAAACTCTGAAAATAAAGAAGAGGGTGAAAATTAAAAAGAATTGAAATGAAGTATGTGTGAATCATGCTGGTGGGAGCAATTCCCTAGAGATTGAGTATGGTCAGACAACAGCTAGCATCTCCCAAGGGGACATGAGTAAGATCCAGGCTAATGACTTGCTGTACCTCCCTCATGGCCCAGGGAGGAGTCACAGCAGATCCAGCTGTTTCCTAGTCCTGCTGTGCACATCTGTCCCGCAGCCCCAGCTGTGCCAGAGCTTGGAGCAAGCATGGTGACCCCAACCCCTGTTCATCTCCCCATGAGGCAAACAAGCACATATCTGTGATGCCACTTTCCCTGCACAGATGCAGGAAAGCAAAGTCCTGGTACAGGTGATCCCAGGGGACGCCACCATGAACTCATGCAGCTGCAGGAGACCTTTTGGACAGGGAGAAGGTTGCAACAAAAGCACAAAAAATGTCCTTCAAGAGTAGTATTTTCCTTCAGTGGAAAATCATCTCTGAACATTTATGCCTGGCCACTTATGGGCAGCTCTTGCTTTCAGCAAAGGTCAACCCCCTCCACTCCACCTTTGTTGAGCCTTTCTGGCCGAGCATTGCAGAGCCAGGTCCCCCATAAAATGAACCTTCCTCAGGTCCATAGTGCTTCTAGGAAAGGCCCTGAAGACGTGCATGCTCATATAGCAACCACAGAGGATCTTTATTGATACATGCTGTCTGCCCGAGACTTATCCACTCACGAAATTTGTATGGAAAAGCAGTAAGAGCAGGCATTTATTCAGCATTTGCAGAAGTAGTTCTGCTTGTGTCAGTAGCTAGCATTGCTTCATTAAAGAAACATCATGTTGAAAAGAATGTAAAATTTCTTTGGGCTGTTAATTGTTTATTCTACACAACTTTGTCTCTTTTAAAAGGTATATGCAATGCCAGAGCTCAGAAAAGTGACTCTTATTGGGGAAATGCAAACCCCGTAATTCAGGTAACTGTTGATTACGTCTCCTGAATCATGCCTTTCCACTGAACCTGTGGCCTACTGATCTTGCTTTGGATCTGTTCAAATCCATCCAAATCTGGCCATTCTTTTATCCCTTTCTGTCCCCACTGTGGAGCTTTTCTTCATAACAGCCCAAAGGACTGTCACGGTGCTAAGAATTAAGATGTATTGGAGATTTTAAAGATAATATTTGAAAAATCAAGGGACATAGGACTACATAACATGACTGTCAAGTCTAGTACCCTCCAAAAGCCAGTCTAGTACTGGAGGCAGCTCCCACTGCTACTTCTGTTCAGATTGTCTTTCCACTGGCACTGGTGTCCCATACCTGACAAACCTGGGACTTGGAGGAAAACTCCCTTGAGAAGTATTTCATGGACTTCATTTCTGTGTGATGGATGATTTGGGAAAACAATTTTCTTCTGGCTAGAGGATGTCTTGAAGAGTGAGATCTGATCTTGGTAGCCACAGGCATTGCCAATGCAACAAGAGGACCTGAGTTTTGGTGTTTTCATGTGTGTTTGCATTTTATCTTGACCAGCAAGTTTCTATGCAGCAGAAGGGCTGCTGAAGCCTAGCTAAGAAGTGGAATTTGAATGGTGGGAGGGGGAGAAATGCAAAGAGAAGGATGACAAAGAGCCAGAGTCTCCTGTTAAAAGCATAAAAGGGGCATAAAAAGGGGGTGATCTGAGTGTTACTCTCAGTTCTTCCCTGATCTTTGTCTGTCTTAAGCACAATTAAACTAAGTCCAGTCTTTCAATTACCTCCTGCTACCAAGGATTTTATAAATTAAAGACAGAAAGTATCTTGAGGCAAAGTGACTTAGTCTCAAGCCAGTAATACTCCTTTGGATGCTAGTTTTTAATATTTTCACTAGGGTAATTTTGAAAAACACCAACACCTTTCTCGTTCATGTCAGATGTCAGGAGGAACTGCTAACCTTCACCACCCAGCTCAATGCATCCTCTTTGCAATCTTGGAGTCCAATCTATACTTAGACCTCATTTAGCTAGGCTAACAGTAAAGTGTACAAATTAGAGCTAATGATTGTAATTGTCTCTTGTGTCTTCGCTGCCCTTTTGACTCCTGCTGTAATAAATCTGGAGAAATTTTCCCTCACTCAGGAGAAATAAATTGGTAGGTGAAAGAGGAGGGTCAGGCAGCATCTACCCTTGCAGCTCCCTTATCAATTTTACTTCTTTTCCCTCCATGTATTTTGCTTTTCTTCACACCCCTCTTGGCAATGGCCAATGTACAGGCCCAGGCATGGCAGAGGAACACTTCAGATGTGACTGTTTAACCTCATACAACCTGCTGACAACCCACTGCTTCCTGCAGGGAATATAGGAATGGGGAAATGACTCCTGTTCTGGTCAGCCAGTTTCATGGGACAGCCAGCCACCCCATTTGGCTCTCACATCCCCACATAACAAGAGTGTGCTCCCAAACCGGCTCCCCTACACTGTGTCCCCAAGAGGAAGGCAAGCAAGGACTGATACCACAGTGGTGGTGCTTTCTCAACCAGCAGCACCCCCTGAAGTAGTCCGTGAGTGTTCCTGGGGGCTCCCTTTTACTGATACCAAGAGGTCATTGACATGGTCAGAAAATATATCTTGAGGAGGGAGAAGCATATCCTTCTCCACTGCACTTACAGAAGCAGAGACCAATGACACCTACAGGACATGAAGGAAAGCCTCCATTCTTCAGGCCTGTCCTTGACTTGCTGTGCCATTCCCAGGAATAAAAGAGAGCACAAAAGCACTGGATGTATCCAGCTCAAGGCTGCAGAAGAAACCTTTCTCTCCTGCCTACTCCCCCTTCTGTCTTGTTGACCCTTCCCAAACCCTCAAGTGTTATCTGTACATTTCTCTTTTGAGAAGGATCACATTTTATATTAGTTTTACAGTAAATTGCTTCCCCATTTCCTTTGTTTACATGAGGTGGGTTCGGTGGTTTCCACCTCTGTGTGATGCAGCACTTGGCACATGAACACAACCCATCCCATCACTTCATCGTATGCATTGCTGTCACTCCAGCTCTAGGAAAAGAAGGTAAAAGTGCCGGCGCTGTGTTATCACTTCCCTTCACCCTCCTGCACCAGTTTAAATGAAAACTGTAGCCTTGCATCCCTTGGTCCCTTTGTCCTTCAAGCAGGAATGTCCCAAATGCTAATGCAGCACATCTTTGATGTGTGCCTGCCAGACAAGAACCACAATTTGCCGAGTACAGCTGCTCTGCTTCTTGTCTGCTCCTAATGCCATGAATCTTGCTCTTCATTTGGGAGGGAACTGCAGCTTAGAAAGGGGGAGTAGTGGGTATCATCCCCCACCTTCCTTGGGAAAAGCAGGGATGAATATCTGAACCCAAGGATGGATGTAGCTGTAGCACGCTGGCTGTGAGCAAACTCTGGATCAAGAGTTTGATCTTGTCAGTGCATGGGTGACCTCTAAGACCCTAAAGCAAGCAGCCTCAATTTTGCCTTTGAGGAATCGAAGCCTCATATCCCTCTCCCCTTCACAGAGCACAATGGCTACAGGATGCTCATGTGTGATAGTGACAGAGGATGAACCCAAACTATGGAGAGGTGAAATGCACACCAAGGCACAAATCTTTGCTTTCCCCAAGGGGCTGGAGAGGGAGGGAGGAACTTCAACTTCAGTGCCATTAGAGCAAAGCTATCAGAGCTCAGTCATAGATGTAAGTCTCTCAGGGAACTGGAGAAGACAGGAAGCAGGCAGCAATCTTTCCCATATTCCCATGCAGAGGAAAAGGTGCTGTCCCCTCCTGAGGGTGAATCACAAAATTACCATCTAGTCCTTTACCCTCCAGTAAAGTCTTTCTCTGTTCTCACATCTCTCATGCTCTCAGGTATTGCTCCAAAATAATAACAGTAAGTATAAATGCAGGGGGACACTCTCTGCCACCCTCAGAGACAAGGAAAGCCACCACACTGACAACCCAGGCAAAGGCAGCATACTCTCCCTGCCCTCCCTCTTCTCTGTCAACTCTCCTTCCCCATAGGGTTTTGGGTCCCTTGCTGAGGGCAAACAGCTGGCTGATATTTTTTAAATTTCTTGGCTTTCTATGGCTCATGTCCCAATACTAGTGTTGTTTCAATGCCTTTTTCTTGTGTGCTGAATAGCAGGCCTGAAAACTACACCTCCCTGTGGGTGGCAAGTGCAGCAAGGATCCTGCTGTGCCCATGCCAGGCACTTTTCCTTCCTAAGGGCCTGGTTGGTGCCAACTCCCAAAGGCACCCATTGCAGCAGGTTAAGTGTCTCCATGGCGATCTCCTCAGCACCCTCTCTGCAGTCCCTCCCTCCTCTTATAGCTTTCTGTTCATTGCAAACAACATCCCCATCTTGGCTGGAGCTGGTAGCTCTCCACTTTGCCCTGGTCACCTGCCCACCCAAATTGCCTTGCAGCCTGCTGTTGTCTGGGAAAACAGCAGAGCCACCCTTTGGGGAAAAAAAAAACCCAAAACAACAAACCAAACCAATTGACAGAAGGCTCTTTTCATTTCTGCACTGCTTTTTTCCCCACCATCCCCACCCTATTATCAAATTTGCCTAGAACTCTTACAGCAGCTGCAGCATCACACTGCCAATGAAGACTGTGTGTTTGTGCACGAGGAAAGTGGTCAGGGAGAGTTTGTATTTGAGAGGCTGGGAGGCTGTGACTTCTAAACCACGCTCCTTCCTCCAGCCACATTATCCCATTGCAGGGAGGGCACTGGTGTGTCCAAGGTTGGGATACAGAGTAGTATAGGCCTTGTTCTCACCCACGTTGACAGCATGTCTTGATCCCATCTGGGCAATCAGGAAAGAGGTCAGAAATTTGCCCAGAACCCCAGGATTATAGAATCATAGAATACTTTGGGTTAGAAGTGACTTTACAGTTCACCTAATTCCAAACCCCCTGCCATGGGCAGGGACACTTCCCACTAGATCAGGCTGCCCAAGGCCCATGCAACTTGGCCTTGAACACCTCCAGGGATGAACCTTGAACACCTTCCATGCCTTCCCTGAGCAATCTGTTCCAGTGCCTCAACACTCTCACAGTGAAGAAATTCTTCCTTATGTCTGGTCTAAATCTGCTTCTTCAAGCTCCATGTAGTCCAAAGGTCCCATTTCCCATCACTACCTTCCATCCACCTTCTAAAGCCCACCAGAGATGAAGGAGCCCTATGGGTAATTACTTTTCTGTCATACTCCCTCAGTGGCAGTACAACCCTACCTTGCTTTAGTATTGTCATGAAAAGCACCCTTGACTGGGGAACAGTGTCCTCACCCACGGGACATTTTCAAGAGATTTGGGAAATCTGTGGAGGACTAAATGCACCCATGTTCCTTCCTAATCTACCCTCCACTCTAACGCAGGCAGCTGGCACATCTCCAGCATATTGCTACAGTTCCTCTGCTCCTGACACTCATTTGAGGGCATGTCTTCACACCAATGAAGCATTAAAAAACTATTTCTCCAATGTATGTGGCACACATTCTTCTCTGACATGCCTGTGTAACAGCAGCTACTGTTCATCATTGAGGTATTTTTTTGTACTTAACTGCAAGAATACTTGCCTCTCCCTTTCTGTAGGAATGCCTCTGACAAGCTCAGCTCCCTGCCCATCTCTCTGAGCAAGGGAGGAGTGCTGGAGTTTGCTACATGAGACTATATGGGACCATGCTGGGAAGACGGTGTGCACCTAATGCTCAAGTTGCAACTGGCCTTCAGGTGGCCTTGAATCCATCACTTCATTTCTTTGTGCCTCAGTTTCCCTCACTGGAAGGTGGAAATAACACTGGTTTCCTTTCAGAAGTATTTTGATGTCTTTAACTAAACAAAAATCAGAGATGAAGTTGCATCTATATTTTCCTGTAGCAGGCAAGATCTCTGGAACTTTCCACTGCCATAGCAGAGAGTAAAAACCTTTCAAAAATTGCCCTGGGACAGAGTTTTGTCAACCAACTCCTCTCCAATAGCCCAAATCAGTCTTGGTGAGCATGATTTCTCATGCTTGCAGGTTCAACCGATTCATATCATCCAGCCAGCTGCTAGTGGGACCTTTGCTGCTTCTCCCACAGGCATATTCATCTGACCTGCATATGGGTCACAGAAGTGCAGATTCACAAAACATGGCTATGCAGACTGTCAGGCAGCTGGCAGGAGGGGGACCCCTCCCAGACCTCTCCAAGTCCCTGGCACTAGATGGTGACTGTCACAGATGTGTACAAAGTAACACATAAAACATGATTATGATAAAATCTATGTGATGAGGATGAAGCCACTCTGGTTGCTTCTGAACTGTAATTTGCACACAGACATGCTGACAGACAGAAATTGAGACAGAGGAAGGAGGTCCTACTGGCAAACAAAGTTCTTCCTGTAAAAAAATTTCAGAAGGTCTAGAAGAGCCCCTCTACCTTCAGCAGCTGCTTCCAACTAAGTGACAGAAACACTCCTGCTTATTTCATCTCTTTTGCAAACAAAAGATTCAGTTCCTGTGCTTCAAAGCTGCAGATGCCCAAGTGCTGTAGGTCCTGACGGGGTTGTGGGTGCAGATCACAGTCTCCCAGGTCGCTGTAACAGGCAGATGATCAGTCTCTCACACCATTGATAAACCTGGAGGCAGCTCTCCCCTTCTGCAGCTTGACAGGTCTTTGAGTACATATAGACGGCTCAGGCAGTGACTCCACATTCTTTGCCAGACCTGCACATATTCTGCTGTCCCAGGGTCCTTAACATCCACCCTATAAGAGCTAGGGATGCTCCCATTCAATGCAAAAAGGGCGACTAAGAAGATGCAGAACCAGCAAGAACTCACATGGGTCAAGACCTTCAGATCTTTGCAGGAAACCCAACACTACTTTTGGAAGAGTAATATAAAAAGGTTTCTCTACCACTCTACATTCTTACTTCTACCACAGTCTCACTATTGAGGTTAAGCAGCATTTCTAAGGAGGAGAGGAAAAAATCAAAATCTTTCAGTTCCTTCCACCTCCAAGTCAAAAATAAACTTCCCTACTTTTCCTGTTCAAGGCAGACTTTTCCTGGCGTTTAACCAAGTCTTTTTGTCTAATTTGTACTCAGATCTACAACACATGGTCAACACATTCACTGAAATCTGCATTTTACAGTTAACCAATGAAAGTTCTTAAAGGAGAGTGCTTGAGTGTCAATGGCAAAAAAAGCAATACCAGAGCTTCATAATGTCGGAGATTTACTTTCCTTGACATTAGCTGTCCAAACATCTCTGTTGGTCTGGGCAGTCCTTTTTATGGAAGTCCAAGTCAATCGGCACTCCTAGGGCAGCTTAGTCAGCAGATGCTCATACAGACCTCAATGAGCCTGAATGATGCAGTCCTCCAAGTTCTGCATTATACTTAGGACAGCCAGAGACTTTTCTGCACTGATGCATTACAGCTTTTCCCATAACCTCCCATTGGGAAAGCATCACTCAGGGGAGGTGGTGGAAAGCAGGAAAGCTACTGCTGAGAAATACAAGCATTGACGGTTGGGCAAGTCAGGTCCTTCATTTGTTTAAAGCAGGCACATAATTCAGTGCCTGACAGGATGTGTCTCAAATAATGTTAATGGAACACAAGTAATTCTGCCTAATGCACTAGCCTGGTTGATCACACAGGCTCTCAAGAGCACTGTTTCATGGACCAATCCCATCTGTTGCACAGGGAGAATTATCTCCTTCAGGCAGAGAAGGAAAATAAAAGAATGGACATGCAAGTGAAGCACAGTCACCAAAAAATGGTGAGATCATCTTGTTCAACCCCCATGCTTAGGCAATACAGGATTGTTTCTTGCCAGACTCCACAACAATGCTACTTAGCCTAGATGCAATCATACTGCAGGAACTACCAAACACAATGCAATGAAGAGCAGAATGAGCTCATATGAGTTAATCCGATTCCTGCAATAAAACAATTCAAGGCTCTGGTCTCCATCCTACAACCTTCTCCCAAGCCAACACTTCTGTACATATGTGCTAACATTCAAACAAAAACTGGAGCTGCTGGTGAGCCACTGACATAATCTGGAGTTGGGAAAATGCAGCACAACAATATCAACAAAAGTTCCTGCTACTATAATCATTGCTTTGTTTAGATGGAATCCATAAACCTCATTATTCACAGACATTGGGGGAGCAAAGCTTTATTTCCAAGAATGCTGATGGAAAGGAAATCCATTGTGTAAGTCAACATGAATAGACCTTTGCATGTGCAGTTTGCATGGGAAGCATCCAGGTGGCTAGCAGGAAAGTAGCTTCTTATAAAATGAAGTAATGCATCGCAAACCACTACTAATAATTCCAAGGCAGTTAGAAGGCATCTCCAGCTGTGAGGCTTATATCACCCAAACAGGAG
Source organism: Piaya cayana (assembly GCA_013389865.1). Lineage (NCBI taxonomy): Eukaryota > Metazoa > Chordata > Aves > Cuculiformes > Coccyzidae > Piaya > Piaya cayana. The sequence continues at coordinate 226,142 of WAAB01002622.1, forward strand.
GTCGAAACAATGCTGCATAACAAGCACACTGCAGGAATGGTCAGCCACAATGCAGTAGGGACTCTCTGTGGCCCACAAAATCCACCATCAACCAAAGTGTTCACACTCACTGTAAGACATGTTGAGAGCAGAAAAATCACACTTAAGGACTGAAAAGGACCATCCCAAATATTCCTCAGACTGGTATCTTATAGTGTCTTATTTTTAGCAGACCTTAAAAGAAAGTGTTAAAATGTTACTGTAGGGTCCACCAAAACACTTTCCTGGACCTGGTCTGGGTAGCAAACCTACCACCTCCTCCTTCTGAAAATCATGTAGCTGATAAAAAGCAGAAAGGCTTTCATCACTATTCTGTATGTGTAACTAGGTTTCATTTGCAGAGCAATGAGCTCTTAGTTAGCAAGTGCGCGCACACACACAGAGCTTGTTCATTTCTGTGATTGATACCCAGAAATACAATTCTTCTGCCAAAGTTTGGGCAGCAACTATGAAAATGCCTTTTGATAATTTTGACACTGGAATGCAACAGCATGCACAAAAATATGTCCAAGTGCAATGTATTGTAAACAGGAGTGTAAGTAAAATAAACAAACACATGTAATTTCATCTGGGTCACAAGTTGACTCAACACGACATTTCCTTTAGTAGTGAAGAACATTGGAGAAAAGAGACCCTATTTATACATACAGGAATGTATTTGGGTAGGTTTTTTCCCAGCTCTCTTGGCTATTTTTGCAGTTGGTCTGAGAGCTTATAGTTTCCCTCTTTCAAGGTCGAGTTTTTCTTTCTACCTGATCTCACAGGTTCATAAACCAAAGCCCTGCATCGTTAAAAAAGTCATTGGTGTACTGCTGCAATCAATGACCTCAGCCATTTGATTTTGCCACAAAATCAAACAAGCGCCTACAGTGGAAACATTAACACTGAGTTCAGCACTACCAGCTTTTTAAAAGTATCTGAGACAACTTCCATTTCTCCTGTGTTTGCTTTCTCCTCCCAAATGATGCTTTGCAGCTGTGTCTCTTGCAGCAGCCCTGCAGCCAGGGCTCCCTGGGGAGTCCATTTACACTGTTGCTCTTGAATGGCTAAAGTGGGAACACGCGTCCTGTGTCTCTAGACACATGCACTGACACACAGAGCTCAGTGAAGCCCTGTGGGTGGTTTTCATGGAAAAGAAAATTTGGCTAAAGCTTCTCTTGCTCTGCCTGCCTCTCACAGACTGAGCACAGAGCTAACCTCAGATGTGCCCCTGAGCTGAGCATGGGGCTGTGGTCAGGGCTCAATGCACACATGGGGATTGCTGTGCTGGAGTCTAGCTACCCTAAGCAGAAAGGGAACACTGATAGCTGTTCAATCCCCTTGTGCAGCACACAGAGAACCATGCACATGGAGTAAGAATCACAATGAAATGTAGGGAGTAAAAGATATTGACCTAAGTCATCCAGTAAGACAGCTAAATGTACCTCCTGGCTGCAGGGTATGTTTTAAGCACCAGGTCAGGGTAGAAGTGCCACAGCATCCTACACAAAGCAATTCATTTACCATAAGCAGCAGAGGATGACAAGCACAAATAACATGAAATCCTACTGAGAAAGCTGAGAATTGCTCTGGGCTAGGCACCCCTCCACGGCCCTTTGGGAAGATGGCAATGCAAAGTCAAGGCTCACAGTGGAATATCATGTATGTCTGCATTGAGGGTGTTGGCAGAATCAAGTAGGCTTTTCTTTTAACAAGGAGATGAGGCAACACTGGCCAAAAAGAGCAACTCCCTAGGGCTCCCCATCCACACAGCTGCCGCACTGAGCAAATGAGATTATAGTCATCAACTGCTCATCAGCACTGTGAGAAGGTTTGTTAACCTTTATTTAGCAAACAGGGGACCAGAGATAGGTCAAGTGCAACTACAGCAGTGATGGGAGCAGCATAGCAAGTCTCCGCTCCGGTTCTACAAATTTCACACTAGACTGGACCAACAGTGTGGTCCATCAGTCTCGGTCCTCTGGGCAAAACCACCCCTCTGAGCTGGTCATCTGGAGACACCTACTAGAGAAGGACCTGGGAACAGAACCTGCACTTCAGAGTTTTTGGCTGTGCATTACCAACTCAGCTACTGTCCACACATCTCCCCACACCACCCTAGTGCTTCCTCTTATGCCCCTGGCAAGGAGAATCTTGGGCCCACAGCTCACTGTGGCTGCAAGGTTGGCAGGAAAGGCTGACCTAATCCTGCACCAAGTGGGCCCTCAAACCTATTGTCTTCAAATCAGGGTAGTGATGGATGCCTAGGATGTTTCATCATTTCCCAGCACTGTTACAAGGCCTACATTTAAACCTCATCAAAATCGTCTTGGTTTCCTTTCTGATTTTTATGTGCCTGGAGTGCTGGCCATACCTCTCCCAATCTTTGTTCTACTGTTATTAAACAAATGATCCATTTTTCTGAGGATGAGTAGTGCTGTTGAGCAAACCCATTAATTAAGTGTTTGCATTAGTGGTGAGAAGCCAGGGAGGTGTCTGCTGTTTGAGATGCATTCCCTGCATCCTCTCTGTCCCTCTCCCTCATCCACTTGGTTCCGTTGCTCCCTTCTCGACTTTTTCGCACACTTGCCACAGGGTCAAACAGATGAAAGGTTGGATGAGTCAGCAGTAGAAAACAAGACAATGAGCTTCCGAATGCATTTGACAGAGAGGTTAATACAAGAAGGTTAAGAGGCTGAGAGGTTAAGGGGCTGAGAGCCCTAGGATGAGCTTAAATAGATCCCCGGGTGATGCTAGTCAGGGCATGGAGAGGCCCTAGGTAATGCTGGTGTGGGTCATCATAGCACATGGTGCCCTTTGGACAGGGGTGGTGTGCCTTCCTTGTGTGAGGGTCTGACATGTCTGCACAAAAGGACAGGCATGGTGTGATTTTTGACATTTTTGCCCTTCTTCATCTCCCATAATTTCATTCTGGTAATATTTTTCCTCGAATTTGTGCAGATATTAGGGCTGTGGGTTTCCAGTCCTGACCAGGACTTTCCCATTAATGCTGCTATAAGAGCTTATAAAAATAGTAGTAGCTGTACCACCATCATTTAGAAAATAGATTGTGTGCAACGATCTGCATGTTTTGGTAGCTAACGTAATGAGGTGGCAATTACAATCCTCCTTTGGTTCTGGTCCAGCTGTTTGTCCAAGAGATCTCTAGGTACAGCTGTTCCCACCACAAGACACAGATCCTTTTAGTTACTGCTAAAATTGCATTGTGCCATAATCCTGCTTATAGGTTTTGGTTTTCTTCCTTGAAAGCACCTGCTCAACACGCACAGCTGTTGTTTTTTTTTTATTAGGTAGCCAGGAAAGGCAAAAGCAGAATTCTACTTTCAGGCAACAGACATGTTGGAACCCTCTCTCTTGCACGCTCTGCAAATAAACTAATCTATACCTGTTCCTCATTATTGTATTCTACCTGCAGGACTCTTGAAACAGGTGGTGTGAATCAACCTGCTCCATGCTGAAGAAAATACAGATCACTGCAGCAGTGAGTACAATGTGAATATCTATGCAAGCTTTGGCAAATAACTCATAAACCAAGGAGGAAGAGAGTGCACTTCTCTTCAGAAAATGAGATTTTCTCATCTGCCATGTGCTTTTGATCCTTAGAATGAGTTTGAGTTATTATTTGATCAGTTGTTGAAAATGCTTGAATGAGGTAAAACCTGGTGACTCCAGCAGGGACGGGAGCAGTGCAGCTTGGGAAGAATAATGCTGTTGTGCGATTAGGTTAACAAATGATCCTCATGCTGTCGGTGGCATGCAGGACCAGCAGTCTCGCCTTCAGAGCAGAAGAAAAAGAACCGGAGCCACCGGAGGAGGCAGCTCGCTGGGGTCAGGCGGCGCGTGCAAGCCTGGAACGCCAGAGGTCCCAGCGCCAAGAAAAATATCTTGATTGTGCTTCCTCCGTGCTTTTGGTGGGCAGGACAGCCCCAGTAGTTTCCTCTGGACCGGTGGGTAAGTGGACAAAGAGGGACATTTGTTGTGCTTGGTGTCCACTGCCTGTGCACTGACGTCCACCTGACAGCGCTGAGCTCTGCTGCTGTTTGCTGAGCTGCAGTCATTGCACTGGCCGGCAGTTCCTAGGCTCACCTGGGGCTGGCAGACCCTTCTATGCAGGGTTCAGGCTGCCCTCAACCCTCATGGCCAGCCTGGCTGTGGCCCCATATGCCGGCAGAGCTGGTGGGTTTGTGGCTGGGAGGAACATCCCCAGAGTGCTGGTCTGGCACCCATGCACCAGTGGTGCACAGCACAGCTACTGGGGTTTATACTCAGAATACAGAATTGTACCCTTTTTACCCCTTCTCATTGCCTTCATAATTCTGGCCTTTCTCCTTTAACACTCAGCAACTTGATTTCCCCTTGCCTTGCTCACACCCACATCGGGTCAAAACAGACTAGCAGCCTGAAGGCATCCAGAGTGCCACTGCCTTTGCAAAGCACTTAATAACAACCTCTGCTACTAAGGAGAAGGGGACAGGTTGCTCCAGGATCCTCATTCCCAAAAATTAGCCTGGTCAGCTGTACCTCAGCTGCCCTTTTGCAGCCCTGCACCTCACTCACAGAGCCCTTTTCTTTCTTAATCTTTATCAAAAAGAAATGAAGTCACCGCAAACAATCCTCCTAAAATCAAGGCTGGATGGACCTATCTTCTTAAAGCTAATTGCAATCTACATTGAATAAACGGATTGCTTCAAAACCACCAAATGAAGTCACCCACTCTCACAAATGTGACTATCATCGTCCAGCAGAAATCAATGTGCTGTGAGGAAAGCTTTGTCATGTGCCAGGGCTTCAGAAAAGCCTGTGAAAATGCTTAGAGCATTCCCTTTGATAAGAAGCCACAAACAAATCAGAAACAACAAGCGAAAACTCAATTCAAGGTTTACTCCAGGATGGACGTCTTGCTACGATAAATTAAGGTGTTTTTCATTATTAAAAATAAACAAAGCAATGAAAGTGAACCATGTCACCATTCATATGCTTAAAAAACATCTTTAATCTGCTTGGGAAAATCTTTTTTTCCCCCTAACAGGAAAAAATATTAGTTGTCCAGATAACAAGCAAAACAAAATCAACCAAAGGGCATCAAGAGACTTCCTGAAATTGAAAAAACAATGTTTTGTGTAACGAGTTTAAAAAAAAAAACACAACACAGGCAGCAAGCAGAATGATTCCTCCAGCTTCTTCAGGTCATTGGTGGCTTCAGGAACATGAAGAAGAAGCACACAAGCAGTCAAATGTTTTATTTAACCTTGCAGCATTTTACAGCTGTCCTAAGACTCTTCCTTTGTCCCCTCACCCCCGCTCCCCCCCGGAAACCATTTATCTTTCTAGTGCTTTATTTTTAACAGCTCAGCTCAGCCCCAAAAGGACATGTGTAAAAACAACCAAAAAAAAACCCCTTATCTGGCAATTTTGGGGTTCCCAACACTGAAATAGCAAGCCCCATAAAAATCAGGATCAAGGCTGGTTTGCAAGAGGGAGTGACACCTTCTCCTCTCGAAGAAGGGAGGGATGGAAGGAGGCAGAGTCCTGATGATGAGCAGCCCATCTGCTTGCCTGTCCTGCAATTGGGAGGTGCAGGCAATGCAGAGCTGTGCTACTGGGGAGGTACGGGGGTCTCATTCATCCTGAGGTAAATCAGCCCCTGGAGATATGTGGGGAAGTTTGCACAATGTCTGCCCAACTCTGCCTGGATCCCTACCAGGACTGGGAAACTTTCCTTCTCCTGAGCTCACAAATTCCACCTACAAGTGCCTGCTTAAAACAGCACAGGAGGTGGTGTGGTGTTCCCCCTACCCACATCCCTCCCTCAGCAGCCGCAGACTGAAACCACAGGAAATCATTAACTATGCCTGCTAAGAACTTCTAGATCCCAACAAATTATCCACATTTTATGTATTTGGAGCTTTGTTGTTGTTGCTGTTGTTGTTTAAAGCTAATTATGTGTTCTGTGTGTTTGTTTGTGATGTTAATTTATGCAGTTTCTAATGTTTGTCCATGTGGATTAACCATAGCAATATAGGGTTGGAAGGCTTTCGGTGTTACAGTCACCCCAGCTTTAAGTAACATAGTCACTTGCATTCAGGCAATTAAGCCATAAAATTGTATCTGCTCCCTAATAAATACACATAGAGGCAGTTCCCACCCTCATACATTTATAAGTCAGTTTTGAATGTGGTCTCAGAGATGCTGATACACATTATCTGTGAATATTTATGGCAGAAATCAGTCCATTGAATATTGGCGAAGAGTAACCCCTAGACAGGTGTAGTACTAGCCAAAGCAGATTGATTGAGAAATGTCAACATATAGTCATGGATTATTTGCCCAGTTCAAGCACTTATATTAAATGTCAATAGATCTAGGAAGAGGCTTCATCTTACCAGTAAGGAAACTTCTAGCCTTGCAACAAATGCGTGTATCAAAACAGGAAAGAAATGCAAACCTGCTGACCAAAACGAATCCCCCACAGGAGGGTGATGGGAGAGAGAAGCACAGTCAAATCCACATCTACATTTTCCAGGGCCATTCTGCCAGGGGAAGATTGGCAACCTGTGGTGATTTCAGCCTATCTGATCTTCCTTGCCAGCAAAAGGTCCCTTTGTTTGGCAAGGTGGTTCCCAGCAGCCCCAAGCCAGCCTCGGAGGCAGTCAGCAGCTGACTGGGGAGAGCAGCACATTTCCCGTATGGGCACACAGCACCATGGGCATCTGGGAAAGTTCCTAGTGCCCACCTGTACCCTTTGCCAGCAAGGTGACACTCCCACACCTTTCCACTTCCACCAGATACAGCACTTGTCTCTGTTCCACCAGTGGACTGATCCAACACACCAATCTGCTGTCTGGGAGTGAGAAACTTTTAAAAGCACAAATCAATCAACACACAGCATGTCTGTTCTGTATATAGTGCTAGTGCTATGCTCCAGGGGCTTCCAGTCATGCAAACAGCAAGAAAGCAAAACCTTTCAGAAGAAAACTGTCTTCAGGATGGAAAAGCAGCCTAGGGTTTGATTTCAAAAGCTGACCAGTGCAGAGCACCCTCCCAAAGCAGGACATGGGCAGGACAGCTCTAGGCTGGCTGTGAGAACCGTCAGTGTCTCTAACCTCACCCTACCTAAGCAGCCTTTCCAGGACAGGGAGCAGCCCAAAACTGAGAATTAGTGTGTGGAAAAGTTCCACACGCTCACTACTAGCAGTGAAGCAGCAAGCTACAGGGAGCTCCCTTCTTAACCGTGGAGGTTCAGCCATGATCCCTCCTGGCTACTGAGAGCCTTTGCTTGAAGGAAGCAACTTAAGGAGTCATTATTAACTAGAACAATCAATATAATTTCTTTTTTTTATTATTTGATTTCTTTTGTAGACGTGGGAAACATATCCTGCCCTCAGACACCACTCCCAGAGCAAAGAGCTGCCATGTGCCCACTAACTGAGGGTGCTGGCAGGGCACAGCCATGCTCATGCCGTCTCTGTGGGGAGCGGGTTGGTGGCTGCTCATCACTTACACCTGATCACCCAGCAGACACTTCCCTCTCTGTCCACCTAAGCATTTGTTACAGGATTAGAAATGTGTCAGAAGCCACAAACCTCTGTACCAATCACAGTCTCTCCTGCAGTGTCACTCTCAGCATAAACCAGCCTGGTGCCAATTGTAGCTCTTCCCTGGACGCATGGCTCAACTCAGCTGCAGGAAGGCTAGTTTTTAATCTTACTGACACTCTGTTTACACTGGTGAACCTGTTTTGATTGCAGCCAGCTTTCAACTTGCCTCCACCGGACTTGCCTTGCATCATAACAAACCCCACATTGCAGACCTTGTCAGAAGTGTTGCCCTCTCCCCTGCCCAAGGAGACACACCACCACAGAGCCAAGAAGTGCCTGGCTGACAAGCAGATAAAGAGCCCGACTCTACTGCCTCCATTTGCTTGACATTACCAAGCAAGGGCTTCATTCTGCAAAGCCACCAGGCCCATCTTAAGTCAAAACGCGCTTTCTCAGCTGCACCATATCCTGACAGGATGTCAGCAGTAAACAGCAGGTAAACACTCCTGATTTACCACCAGTTAGTATTTGTTGTTTTTAGAAACCTGGGCTGAAATTCCCACTGAAAAAAACCACATAAAACAAAAATAGCTTCTATTTTCTGTCCTACAGGAGAACCATGTGAAGAAAGCCATTTCCATCACTGTTATTCCCCACACAAAAGAAGTTTGGTGGTGTTTGTGTTGGTTTTTTACATAATTTTCTTCATTCTTAGGAAAAGTTTTGATTTCTTTACAAACTTATTTCACTGCTCAGTAAAGAATTATCCCTCATCCCCACAGGTGTTTGCCTTCTGCAATGTGTGCCTTCCCTGGGTGCGGTGAAGCAAGTCAGAAAGTCCCGCAACCATCACTGATGGGCAGAGCAGGCACCCACCCCGGCATGACTATTGCTCAAACAACTCAGTTTTGGCAAATACTTACAGGTGGTGTTTGGAAGTAAACTTCCTGCAAAATGCACATGCCTGCAAAACTGAAGGAGTAACAGAGCAGGGTAGGCAAACCTTTACACCAGCATCACTAAAACATAAACAGATATTTGCTGGCAATCACTGGCATCATTTGCTCAGCAAAGGTTATTGTTAGAAAATATAATTGATATTAATGTCTAGGTTATCTCATCTGATTGTATCAGCAAAATATGGTATCACTGGGTAATTACACTTAACATGATTTTCATGGGAGAGTAGTCGATGCTGGAGGACAGAGCTGTCTTTTTAAATGCAGCAAAATACCACCTAATTATGAATTAAACTCCAGGGTGAGGCAAGCTAGTAGGCTCTGTATTGACTTTGAGCAAGCAGCACTCTACCGTTAAACTTCAGATGATTCTTGTAATCATTTTTCTGTGAAAGTAACACTTTTCTGAAAAAAAAAAAGATTGTTAGCCTGCAGAACATTGAAATGACACAATAGCTGCCTGCTTGGAGCTCACTCGCCACCTGCTTTTCCTTGTTTTGTTTTCTAGCCTCCAATTACTGAGCAGAGTCAATTCCTAATGAGGCAGTTTGATTTCCTGTTTTTCATACTTCTTGAGCTGCTTAAAGAGCCCGTCCAACATAAAAGGAGGCTTTTTCTAAACAGATTTTAAATTAATTATAATAACCATGGTGGTGGTGGTTGTTGCTCTGCATGTGTGCATGTGTGTGTGCGTGCATCTGAGTTTTCCATGGCTGCATTTCTCATTTAATGTTTCCACATGAAACAACCTTCACCCCCCCCTCAAACTTCTTGTTTCCCCCCCAACAATGCAAACTGGAAGCTCTTGTCCAGGAAATTGTAGCCACAGAAACACTGTGTCTGGGGCTGAGGAGGAAAAGGTGGTGATGTCATGAATAATTGGGCTGTGAGAAAAGATGGAGCATGAATAAGGAGGGAAATATTCTGACGTCTGTCTTTAAAGCTGGAAGATAAACATTTGTTGTGAATGGTACACGCTGGCTTACAGAAGCGCTAGTAGGAGGCAGTGGTATTAAATGACCACTCAGAAATATCTGAATGATGCTAATGAGGTCTTTTAGCCCTCTTCTAGCCCCACCAAACACATGTAATGCCTCTCAGTCTATGTCTCAGCACTTCTCCTGTCAATACCAGTGGCACTGGAGAGCTGCTGCCATTCCTGGGATTTACAGAGGTCTTAGTCCTCCTCCTGCCTTTGCTCCCTTCTCACTCTGTCCCTCCCTGCTCACTAGGACCCTGTGGCATGGAAAGGCACTGTTGTGCTGGGGTTGTGCACACTGCAGGTGTGGAGTGGCCCGTGAGCTCTGACCTTGCTTGAGAGGTCCCACCAGGCACTACTCCTCTCTGGCTGGCCATAGAGATCTTGTGGGCCCAGTGCCTCAGCACAAGAATGGTATGAAACACTGCCAGACACAGCAGTGGGCCCTGCCTTCATCCACCTGCATTCCGCCAGCACCCCTTCCCTGCCCCAGTCCAAGGACAATGGCTGCTGAGGCTGTTCACAGAAGGCACCCAAGAACTTGGCTATGGTGACAGCTCCTCCATCACCCTTCTTCTGTCCCCTAGCCTGGAGTCTTCCCAGAAGAATTTCCCACAGGATGCTTCATCTGGAGCAGAGCCCTCTGCCATGCCTTGGTAACACACAACAGGTGCTGCAGCATAGAGAAGATGAATGATGATGGCTGCATGTCTGCATGACAGCCACTCAGAGAGCATCCAGTCCAGCCCAGGACCATCATGCCGGATTGCTCAACAAGCACACAGGAGAAAGGCACTCCCTGTTCTTCAAGGTTTGGAGGAGAAAGTGATAGGCTTGCACTAGTCAGACCCTGGACCTGCTACAATTGCAAGCACTGGAGTTTCACTGTGGAAACTACATATAAAGCTCATTGAAAAAAGAATGCAACCTGCTGCTAGAAACATAAAGAAAGTCAGTCTCTGCAATAGCTCTCAAAATTCAAGTGAGCATTGGCTGGGGAGGGTTGCATTCCAACCCCACCCAAATCATAAAGCTGAGAAAACTTCAATGGGCTCTAGTTTCTGGATTATTATTATTATTATGACAGGGTTTTCCTCTCAGGATTCAGACTCTCTCTAAATGGTGGGAAAAAGGGTTTTATACAACCTCCAGTCTCCGCATGACAAAGTGACTGCCTATTTCTACAGTCATCTGAACAGAATAGACGGAATAAGCTATTGTCTGTGCTCAGAAGTTAGTGACTACACCAGCACTTGATTGGTCCAGGATGTAGAGGAACAAAAAGGTCATTGAATAAAAGAAGAACAATACTTTTCATGAAACAAATGAGCTTTTGCTAATTTATAATATGTTTGGTTTGGGTATCATATACATCAAAATGATGTAATTAGTAAATGTCATTTTCTGCAGAGAGAGAGATCAGCAAGCCCTTAATGATGGGAATTTCCTGCCCCAGATTGGAGTCTCTGGACTACCAGGGCATCATAAAGATGCTGTATTTCACTAATAATTAGAATGGGCATGTCACACACCTAGACATGTGACAAGGGAAAAAGCAAAATGTTCACCTATTGCAAAGATTAATTGCACTGAAGGATTAATGAGAAAAACACAATGGACTGAAGGGTGATTAAAAGATGTCTTGCACATTCCACACCCAGTGTTTGAAACCTGAATTTATCCTACCTCCAAACATCCACATTGTTCAAACTTATCACGATTTGGCTCCAGTCCTGACCACTCAGCTGATGAGCTTTCTGTAATGGGCACAATCTTAAGTTCAGATCCCAAAGCATCTCCATCAGAAGTATGTCCAGACTGGGACAGATCTCCGCAGATTGTGCAGCGTTCTGCTGAATACATTAAATTGCAAGGGTGATTTTCAATAAGAGACCTCCATACACCCAATGCAAACTTCAGCATCAGAAGTTTTGAGGGTGTTGCTCCCTCACACACATACAGACACGCACAGTCACATTCACAACACAAACCAGGCTCACACCAGAAGTTACACTTAATAAGTCTAAAGGAAAAACTGCTTTCATCATGATCTTTGCTCAGAAGGTGAATCAGAAGCACTAGGGACTTCATGGAGAAGAATTTCCTCAAGCAGTGCCATTCCAGGTTGTATAAGGCCATCTTTCAAGATTCACAGTACTAACAAAGCCAGACCTGCTGCAAGACATGAGGGACATAGGAATATACAGAACCTTCTCATTAGGGAAAGCAGTAAGTATTTTACCCTTTCTGTGCTTGAAACTAAGCTGAGAGTAAACTTGTCCAAGCCCACCAGAAAGAACAGCTGGCTGCAGCAGTGAGAGTCAAAATCTCTAAAACCCCTCTTTAGATATGCGTCTACCTTCTTCAAATAAGCATATCAGCTACATCTGAGAAACACCCAAAGGACTTCCCTGTACCTCTTCCTCCAGGTCATGAAGCCAGTTCTGAGCTGAACATGGTTATAATGACAGAAAAAGAAGATATTTCTGCTTGTATTATGAGGGTTGAAGAGATGTAGCAAATGCCTAGGAGTCTACTAGAAACAAAAGGCCTGCCAAAATGACTATGTTGTAAACTCATTGCTCACACTTGGGACATGGCAGAGATCAACTGTTCTGGGTTTATTTCGTAGGTTGCTGACCCTTTTCTCCAGAGAAGGTTTTGGGTTTTGCACAAGATTTTGGACCCCAAATTCCTGATATAGCATAAAGATCATCAGAGTGCTTCAAAAGCAGTCCGATATGCTCTGTTCCCCAGGGCTCACCAGAGCTTAGTTGCTCTCAAAGTGATGCCGATGGGTCAGAGTGTTGAACTGAGTTGCCACCTAGAAAATCGTATCTTGCGTGAAAAATCCAGTAGGTGGGTTTATGAACTGAAATCTCCTCTGGCAGTGGCTACAGCATTCCCTGACCTGTGTGGTAAATATGTTATACTAGTTCATGCTTCCTTCTTCACAGGAATTACTCAGGCACATGTGAAACAATGAAGTGACTTGGAAAAACTTCCTTGATAATTTTTACTGCATCTTTGTTCTTCATGGCAAATTAAGTGTATGTGGGAACTAAATGAAAGGGACAGCAAATACTAATTGCAAAGCCTCTTCTGCCAGTAATGGACATGCTAGAGCTGGAAACGCTTAACTATTAGGGATTTTTCACCTCTTTTAGCAAAGGAATGACACCTCTAAATGTGACATTCTTCTCCCCAGGAAATACCCTTGCATTCTCTGCTAGATCAGAAAGGAAAACACTCCACTGCAAACAATTTACTTCACACCCGCTTCTTTCCTTTACTTTAATTTGCTTTTCAAAAAAATCCTGTTGCCAATTTTCCTATCTTTTATGAAGATTAACCCAGTAATTCCCACATTTGTGAGCAGCTCCAACAGAAATCTGCTAAGTTAAAAATCTTGAGTCAACAAAATTGTATTCTGATGAGCTCTGGCTGAACCAGCTGCATTTGTGTGACTGCAAAAAGCGTGAGTTTTCTCCTTGGAGGCAGAGGTAAAAAAGCAGAAAATGTTACCATGCATATGTTGATCCACTGTACATACACCACTGTTTCTTTGCTTCCAGCACAGCAACGTCAGCATGACACACTTTGTACAGCTGATGTGCAAGAGTTCATCTCCCTCTAAAGCACCACCATGGTTCTGGGCTGAGCATGCATCAGGCAGCAGAATTCAGCCTTTCTGATGGGGCACATGCACATCTGTTCCCTGAGACTGGAGAAAGCCACACACTGGCTCTTCTCTGGCTATGGGACCATTTCCTAGTTATTTTTAGGAAAGTGGCTCCTGGTTAACACTCCTGCTCTCAGGCAAAGCACGAAAGCCCGAGACACTGTAGCAATTAGACTGTGGCAGCCAGCAGGTAGGGCAGGTCCAGTAGGATGGCCACGATGCAGAGAGCAGCAAGACACCCGGCTCCTGCAGCCCTGTCACATAGAGTCACACAGGTGAGTACCACAGCCAAGTGAGGAACTTACTTCAGTTCTACACTGCCTGCTGACAGTTCTCATAATCATAAGAGGAATAAGGACACAGCTCTTCCTGCACAGCCCAGCAGATACCAGTACATGACACACCAGAGCAACATGTAAAGATGTTGACTCACTGGCAACCCACCTATTTTCAGCAAAACTCTCATTTACCATAAATGAGTGCACACAGCCTGATTTCAGTTCCTCTAAGTTGCACTCCAGTTTAACTTTGCCTTGGGCTCATCAGATGATCAGAAGACACTCGTAATCTCAAGGTAATATCAGATCTCTGCAGCTATTGCTATCTTAATGCCACAAGCATGATTCAAAGAATTTGGGTTAACAGGCTGAGTCAGAGAGCTTACAGGGAGTGTGAAAAGGAACTCACTGGAAAGATGAATAGCCAATACTGCTTGTGAATGTAGAGACGTGTGGGTGGTAATGCACCAAAGAGATGGGTGGTTCTTGTTTATTCCAACGGTTTCCTACATTTTTTACGTCTGGATAGTCAGAAGCAATAAAAATATCATTCCAGTTAAATGTTTGTTTACTGTCTACATAGAAAATATGCCACTGAGCTAGCCAAACAGTCTCTTCTTCACACTATATCTATCCAAATTTGTCTATCATAGAATAATAGAAGAGTTTGGGTTGAAAGGCACCTTAAAGATCATCCAGTTCCAACCCCTCTGCCATGGGCAGGAACACCTCCCATTAGATCAGGCTGTCCAAGGCCCCATCCAACCTGGCCTGGAACACCTCCAGGGATGGGGCAGCCACAACTTCCTTGGGCAAACTGTGCCACTGCCTTACCATGCTCAGAGTGAAGAAATCCCTCCTTATGTCTAGTCTAAATCTGCCCCTCTCCAGTTTATAGCCATTCCCCCTAGTGCTGTCACTATAAGACTTTGTAAATAGCTCCTTCCCAGCTTTCCTGTAGACCCCGTCAGGTACTGGAAGGTCACTGTAAAGTATCTTCAAAGCCTTCTTTTCTCCAGACTGAACAACCCCAACTCTCTCAGTCTGTCCTCATATGGGAAGTGCTCCAGCCCTTTGATCATCTTTCTAGCCTTCTTCTGGACTGATTCCAACAGCTCCATATCATTCCTATGTTGAGGATTCTAGACTGGACACAATACTGCAGGTGAGGTCTCACAAGAGTGGAATAGAGGAGCAGAATCCCCTCCCTCAACCTGCTGGTCATGCTTCTTTTGATGCAGCCCAGGATATGGTTGGCCTTCTAGGCTGCAAGCGCACATTCCTGGGTCAGGTCAAGCTTCTCATCAATCAGCACATGGGATATATTGGCAATGGTATATATTGCCAGTAGCTGCATTGTTCAAGCCTTGTCTTTGGTAGAGTGTCTGTTTTCACAGATCACTCACCCAACCACTGGTAGATGCGGATTGAGCCACCACTCCCTGTTCTCAAATATTTTGTGGCCCTTTCCTGCCCCTTTCCTATTGATAGAGGGACCACAGACCTGTGCACAGCTCCAGAGATGACAATCCTGCAGATCCAAATTGCAGGCAGTTGAATTTCATCCTCAATTCCTCTTCTAAAATCTCTGATGCTCCAGCTGCCCATTCACAAAGGAAGATGTGAAAATGAAAGAAAGCATGAGAAAGCTTGGTCGACTGAGAGCTTCACAGATTCAATGGGCAAAGATGACCACCACCTCTGTAACATAAGACCATCAAATGTGCCTGTGCACATAGCAAAGGAAGCACTTTTATAACCAAGCCATCAATGCCATCCTGGAAGAGCAGTATTTTCCAGAGGGGATCTGTATATGGCACTGATGTGATGTGAGTCTCTGCATGCATTTGGAGTGACAGATCATCAAGGATGGAGATATAATCAGCATTAGGTGCCACCAGCAAGCTCACAACCAAACTCCATGGAAATCATCATGTATCTATGAACCTCTGACAATTTATTAAAGCAGCTCCCTGGTTTGGGGAGAGAGAAAGCATACATCAACAATAGGTCTAATCAAGAAATCTCATCTGAACACTGGCACACATGCTTCACATGTCTACACACCCAGTTTCCAGGGAAATAGCCACAGCACAGCAGACATTGCTCCCACAGTTTTCATACTTCAGTGTTCTTTTATTTGTGAGGTGCTTTTCTGATAAAGCTGGAACAAATACTCAGCCATTATCTCATCTCCACAGAAATAGCTTCCTTTGCCAGCCTAGCTTTTCAGCACTTACTCACAGTCACTGGAGAGCTAGATCTCTATGGAAAACTTCTTCCAAACCTTGAAAAAAACCCCTCTGATCAATCCAAAACATTGATCCTGATCAAACAGGGCAAGTCCTGATGGGGAACACTGCACTGAGCTCAGCCAAAGGAAGTCTTCCCATCACTGTGGCACTGCATTAAGACAGGATAGAGACAATAATACCTGAAAGGAGAGTCAGGTAACTTCTGACCATCCTTGCACGACTTTACCAGGTATGGATTCACAGTTTGTGCTCTGAATTTCAAGGATCTTTAACACAGCAGTGACTTCTGCAACTTATTAACCTTTAGTTCAAAGCAATGTAATTTCACTTTCACCCATTAGCAACAGAGAGCTCCACAGTTCATCCAACCCAGAGGCCTTCTAGGGTACAAATTCCAAGCATAACCACTGCTGGAAATCAGCAACTCAGCAATCTGGCAAAAATGACCAGTGGGGCCTGCTGGCTCAGGGAACTGCTTGTGACTTGTGGCTTCTCTCCAGGTCACCATCCAACATGTCAGTGACCAAAGACCACTGCCATCCATACATACTACTCATCTTGCATACAATGATTCAGATGGTTTCTGCCTCATTGCCAATGGATATCAATCCAACTGGAAAGCCTTCAAGCACATTTTCTGATGGCTATAATACAAACACTCTAATGCTACTGGCTACGCCTCCACATTGTCATGAAGGAATGTTAGATGAGCAGCACAGAATAGCTTGAACTGCTGCAGCTTGTACTATAGTGGATCCATTAGTAAGTGAAAGTATCAGCCTGTAAAGCCGCATGTCCACAATCTTCCAGCAGCACAGAATTAAAGAAGAATGAGTTTGGGGCATCACAGGAACCTGGTCTGAACTATGACCCACTGACACAGAATTTGATGGCGCATTCATTGGTTTGACAGTATCTGATAGGATTATGGGCAGCACATTTCCAAGCCAGCTAAGCTCTACACAATGTGCTACAAAAAATATGTCAGTCTCCTGCGTCTTGCTAGAGGTGCTTCAGAGTCCACAGCAATACAAGACAGGCTCTTTGGCAGATTTCTAAGCAACAAAACATATTGATCTCTGTTATTTTAGGATTAAGATGAAACCCCTTTGGTGCTGATACCCCACAAATCTCAACCATACTGTGTTCATTGCTATACTTTGCTAAGGAAAGTCCTGTTCTTTAGGCATTGCTACTGCTACAGCAGTTCTTGTCAGTATTTCTTCACCCAGGCTGCAGTCATACAGCATATGATGATTCTGTGAATTTTCTAACCACCCTTGCTGCCTCTGAATGACTACTCAGTTAGAAGTAATGTGAAAGAAAGTAACTTGAACAGCACTTTTAAGATTGAACTTGATTTCCCCAATTTGCCTATCTGGTAAATAGAAGATAAATAGGAGTCAGAGCCAAGAACCTGCTCTAAGGACTGATGCCAACCAATGCACAGCAGAGGCATGCAGTTGTTGGCTGCTTTTTTCCTCGGACTGTTGCCTTCAGAAGAGCAGATACACCAATGTCATAGATATTGTAGGTTTGTGTGCTAAAGCGGGCTTCCTGGGCTGCGCTTTAGATCCAGCATCCTGCCCTCCTTCTCTGCACCATACTAAGAAAGTGCCTCCAGTACTTTTTTCTCCTTTTCCTCTATTTTGATGTCATTTTATAGCCTTTCTTCACTCTTTGTGTGAATATCTTTACAGGCAATGTCACCATACCTATCCAGCAGTTATTGTCCCTTAAACACCCAGCACATCCCACAGTCTCTGACCTCAGCGGCAAACTCCAAGCAAAACTGTACCAGCAAAACCCAAACTTCTTTCTTGTTATGCAGCTCGTCTCTCTCTAAAACACTGCTGTTGTCCTGCTATACTGCTGGCTAACAACAGAGCCCAGGTCACTGCAGTATTTTTCACCACATATAGAGCACCTGCATCTGGGTTTAGGAAGAGGTCCCTGGCAGAGGTGCTTTGTCTCAGGTGAGTGTAGTCATGCCATCTTCATTAACAACCTCTCAGGAACCTCAGATTTACATGAGCAGATGAATATATTTCCTATCTTTTGGCATGTCCCCACTGTTTGCAAGATAAAGAGATACTTTGAAACAGGTCCATCAGAGAGGATATTTTTTGTGGGATTATATGGTTCCTGTTTCACCTGCCCTAAGTGCACCAGTGAACCGGGTCACCTCACCCAGGCAAGAAGAGCAGCCAGGAGAGAGCAGAGTTTGCACGAGCGGTCTTATCCCTGCCAGGCTTTTCTCACCAGCATTTTCTGTCATTGCTAGAGCGCCACTGGTGGCAGTCCCTGCTGGAGAACTGACACAGGGGAAGCTGTCATGGGTGATTTTTCTGCCCTGTCATCTACACTTGATCTGAGAAAAAGCAGATGTAGCAGTTAAAATTCAAGGCAACTGGACATAGACTACCCTCCCATTCCAATTTCTGCTACCACGTCTGATGGGAGAAGAAACGGGAAATAACCAGGGAAAATGCTCATAAAGGGTTTGCTGAAAATCTCAAATAAAAAAGTTACATCTAGGAATATGTTAAAGCTTAAATTGGTCCTTGCAAATTGATGCTCACTGTAATTATGTATTTGAAGTGTTAGCAGAAATTAATCAGCCATGAATTGTTTCTAAAATGAGACAAGAAGCAGCACTTGTCTGCAGGGGGGCTGTGGCAAGCATGAAATGAAACACAACATGAAAATGTGGCCAAAAGTTCTTAAATGGGAAAACAAGCAGACACCAAAATAAGTATTTGTATGCTATGTTGGGTAAAGTGCATTCACCAGACAATTCATTGTGAACAGAATAAAACTTTTCCCAGTACAAGAAATAAAGCATCCCAGCTTGGTAATATTCTCTGAAGACTTGTACTGTCACTGTGTATGTTTCAAGACTAAAGGCTAAAGACTCTGCTAGAACCCTTTTTTTTCTACTAAACCACACTGGAAATCTAAGCTGTTATATATCTTGGCATTTGTCCAGCAGAATGTCCATGTAAAACCGTATGATAATAAATCTGCCTTCTGCTTTTAAGCAGATTATTCAAGGGTTAACTATGAGATCCCCTAATGAATTAATAAAGCCAAGACATATTTTAAAGCTATTTATTCATTGCAATACATATTTTTGACCATTCTGAATGTATAAACAATAAAATGGGAATGCTTTGTAACCTGCATAGTATTTGTTAGTTGTCATATATGTCATTTGAAACATTCTTTCCTCCACCTTTTCTGCAGCACTCCAGATTTTGTTAGGAATGGGCCTAAAACAGAATCTTGCATTAGACTCCCCTTCCTCCAAAGCTGAAAGGGTAGTCATAACCCAGTCCATAGGCACAACCTGGTTTTACCAATTAATCCATCCAGCATTATGATTGTGGTACAGATTCCTGGGTTAATGCAGATATCCTGGCTTGCACCCTTTGTGTGTTTTAGTGATGCCTTTTACTCAGGTGTCCTGTGGCAGCATAAGGAAGTTTTCAATGAGGAGAATGTCAAAATGCAAGTAATCTACAAGGCTTGTGTTACTTTTACCTTGTAGGTGGTTCTGCAAATGTTATCATAAGGATTGTGCTCTTGCCAGAACTGGGACACCTCCAATCCTAATCTCAGACAGACATCCCAAGAACTGGCCATCACACTTTGCTCCCAGCTCTGCCACAGGTTGCTGTGCATCAGGGAAAACCACACAGTCCCTGCTCTATTCAGGCATTAAGGAAGGGATTGAGCTTGCCTCATTTTACCTTTCTAAATGTTAGGGGTCTCACCTGATCTAGTAATGCATGTTCATCTGGACTTAATGGAGAGATAAGGGTTTCTGCAGATGATGACTCATTCTGCCTAGCACGGAGTCCCCTCCCAGGATGAGTGATATGGTCCCATGTCTCAGTGTTGACTCAGGAGAAAATGTAGATAATTAATCTAGACTACATACCTAGTACCTGGCTGAAGTAAATGAAACAAATCCCATCCTAAGCTCTAAGAAGGGTTCCCCCGCCCTGAGTTTACGTACAGGGAGAACCATACAGAATGGACCTATACCTCAGTCTTTTGAACAAAATAGCATGCCAGCCTTACCCAATTGTTCAATCCCTCCATCGTGACAGCTATATCCCCTCGAGGATGGGATGGATGCTGCTGTCTGCCCTCCCACGGGTGATCTGGTCAACTGGGGAGACTTTAGTTGTTGCCTCCCTTAAGCAGTCTCTGGCAAAGGGCACTCAGTGACAGAAGACTTCTTGGTCCCTCCCTGCTGGCTAAGGATGGCAGCACAGCCCTATGACAAGCATTAAAGAGCATGATGAGCAGTCACCACAGTTGCTCGGCTCAGAAAAGGCTCCTGTGTAGGCTGGGAAGGAGCATCTCCATGTCCATCCAAGGCTGCTGTCTGGGCCGAAATCAGGAGAAAGGACTCGGTACCCATGCCCTCAGTGTGCCACTGTTTTGCATCATTTAACACTCACAGAGGAAACATTAGTTGCTCCTCCACTTCAGGCTCACTATGTTGTCGATTACCAGCTTTCTTCAGTCCACTAAATTACCTGATGAAACTTTTGATTTAAAGAATGCAGCCAGGAACCTGGGCAAGCATAGCTCTTACCAGCCAACTGGGTCTGCTGTCACATATGACTGACAAGATATTTATGCTGGTGGGTCAACAGACAGATTCGTTAATTTTCTTTTCCCTTGTCCCATTATCTAAGTCCCTGTGCCATCCACAGCCACTGGAGTGAATGTTCATTTCTATTCTATTGTCATATTAACTACTGCTCTAGTTTAAGTATTCTTTTGAACCCCAAGAACAATGTGCGTAAGACGCAAATCCATCCTGCTCCTCGGTGGCTAAGTAGGGCCATTAGACAGGCAGAAACAATAGAAACCCAGCGGGTGCTCTGTGTTTGCTCCCTGCATGGCCGCACACAAAGACAAAAAGCGAGGAGGGCTGGATGGGCCAGGGATGGGTATTGGATACCCTGATGCACTCGTTTTCCCCAGTATCCCCAGATCACAAAGGAAAAGAGGTTTTGCATGGGCTTGCAGAGGCTACATCAGTCTCTGGGCACAGGACTTCATTGTCTGCTTTGTTTTGTTTCCTTGAACAATATGTCACATATTTATTTTCCTCTTGGAGGGCTGATGTTAGCATAAAATCATCACCATGTTATGTCAAAATGTCAGCATGCCACATCGCCACATCTCCACATGAGGCTGCCTCATGGGCCCCCACTAAGGATTTCTGCATCCAATCATTTCCCGTAAACTATGTTTGCAGGATACAAGACCTTCTTAAAATAGGACAAACCCAGAAATCCTGGAGCCGGTGGCAGCCCTCACTCATGTCTCTGTCTTGAGTGACTCCATCTGGACAATCTAGGACTGCTTTTGATAGGCTGTGGAAGCAGCTGCTCCCAGTTAAAATCTTTTTAACTAGAAATAAATATAAATGGTATGGATAAAATGTCAGGATGGTCTTTCTTGCTCTTCAGTCATTAGTAAGTTTTACCTTCAGTGAAGGGATTTTTAAATGGATTTTTTTACTTAAGTGACCAGCTGTATTTTAAATACCTCTAACTTTTACCAGCGTGCAGCTCTGAGAAGTTCAAACTGCCTTGCTGCAGCTTGTCCTGGTACACAAGCAGATACAATTCCATCGAGACCTCCACACCTTCTCCTGCCTGAAATGGCCTCCACATCTCTCCAGAAATGCAGTCCTGGGTGTTCAACACCTTCTGCCCAAAACCAGGCTACCAGGAGACTGAGAAAAGCAGAAGAGCTCAGCAACAACCTGGTGTGGCCACCATGCCTGACAGCAGCACACACCCTGCTATGAGGTACCACTCTGGAACATATGGACACCACTGGGGTGACAGTGTGTCATGGACCTCTGATGGATGCAGGGTTGGATGCCGCGCATCCCTGGTTGCTCCAGAAGTGTTTCCCAATGCTCCCCTCTGCTCTCAGCCCCGCTGTGCTGGAACAGCCTGTGCAGTGCCTGTGCTGAGACCGTACATGTGTGGCTCCGGGGTTTGTTCTGCCAAATCTCACATGCCAGAGGTCTGAGACTTATTCCTCCAACTGCCTGAAGCCAGCACCACAATGCTGGGCCCCTACCAGACATCCCGTGGTCTCAGTGTAGAGGGCTGAGAGGAGGGACGGGTCACATAGGCAGAGCATGGATCCATGCTGCTCCCTGGGGAAGGGTTAAAACTGCCTTTTACTGTTTCTCTGTGACAGATCTCTTTACTCAGTGCTATATAATATAGCCCTAAACATATTCTAAGTAGCCAAGGGCTGCCCAGCCATCTGTTTGAAGACACAGACCTTCTGAGGCAGGAGTTCTCAAAGCCTGACCCATGGGACATACTATGGAGCCTGCAAATGGAATTTTTCCCTTTCAAGATGCTGGTCTGTACTTGTTTTGTTATGCTGCTTCAGGCCAGTGTCCCATCCATGAACGCTGACCCATCACTTGTTATACAAACAAAAACGTGAGAACCTCTCCTGCAAGTCATCTTCATCCCCTCCAGATCTCCTCTGCCAATCCCACACAGAACTCTGACATTAAAAGGGGAAAATGTTTTCATCTCCCAGGTACCTTTTTATAGCCCCAGCCATAGCTTCCAGGGGTGCTTTTTTTAATGAGAAATCCTGATTTTGTCCAACTATCTTAGGTGAAAGTGCCAGATGACTGCATGACTTTACAGATGACTTTCAGAGGAAATTGGGCTTTTACAGCCAAGTGCAGTCACAAATGGTATCCATGGCTTGCACTAAATTTATTAAGGGGACCTACACAGCTGAAATCATATCTATAAATATTTTTGTGTATTACATTTCATTTTCTATATTTATTCAGATTCAAACCAATAAAGGCTCTAGAAAATCCCAGCACAACAAACACAACAAACACAGGCAAACAAAATCCCATCAGTGCTGAAATTGCCTCCTCTGGAGGAACTCGGTCAGCCAGGCACTGTTGTTCCCTTCCTCCATGAGGAAACTGCCCTGTGACTTCCCGATGCTGTGTTACTCACTCCACTTTCTCACATCCTCAGTGCCGTTGTTTTCCCTTCTCTGGGAGCATCTAGAGAGATCCACTTTCTTCCCTCAGCCCATCTTAGTGCAGAGCATGTTATGGGGAACCCAAAGGAAAACCTGAGGTTTGCCCAGGCTGGAGCAGAGCTGCACGATGACGGGAGAGTATCTCTTGCTGCTGGGGAGCTGCAGCTCAGAAACAGGGGGCTTAGCCCCAACTTCCAGCAAGGTGGCCCCTCAAGAAAGGCTGCTCTGTCCCCCCCAAAAAGTGAGGAGAAAAGGATGGGGCCCCTCATCCCACAAGGTTGCTACGGCAGAGGCCCAAGGCAGTCTTGCCTGCATGTAGGCTGGCAAACCATACAGGCAGAGTGTCTCTGGGTCCTTAAAACACAACCCACGCAAAAAAGCATCCAAAATGTCACAAACTGCTCTGATGCTTGCAACCCACAGGTATTCCATGTGAACACCGGGTCGTGGGTCAGCTGGGATATCCCTCCCAGGGTGCTGCTGTGTTGAAGGTCATGGGGTTAGTGTTAGAAATAAGAATAATTAAAGAATAATTTTAAAAATAACTTTTAAAATAATTTTAAAATAAATTAATAAATAAATTTAACAAATTTAAAAAGTATTTTAAAATATAAAAAGCACTTTTCAATGTTTTCTTTTCTTTGCAGTTCTGCTCCGTGGCCTGGCAGAGGGTCCCGTCGCAGCGAACGGGATAGAGGTTTGGAGCTGCTGTGGCATCTGGCATGAAAAAATGTCCCGGGAAGCTGTTACATTAAATGGCCAAATCGATTTATTGAATGGCAGGTGTTAGCTACAAACAGATGGAGAACATAAAGGCGTAAGCAGGCATTTGTATGGAAAAGAAGCCATCGATTTGTACCCGGAGACTCAATGCTGATCGTTACAGCCTTGACGAGCAATGTTCATTTCGCGGGCCGGGCGCGGAGCGCGGCTGCGGGACCGCCCCCCCCCCCCCAACCCGGGACCCCCTCGGGCTCCCTCCCCCCGCAGCCCCCGCGTCCCGCGGCGCGGCCCGTGGCTGCGCCCCCGCGGCAGATGAGGCACGCGCCGGCCTCATTACAATGAGAATGGACAGGCTTGGAGGAGCCATGTGGCAGCAACAGTTTGCAAATCCCCCCTCCTTCTGTGCGAATCGGGAAACATTTCCAAACATTTGTACCCCAAATCGACCACATTAACACCCCTCGGCGCGGCGCTCCCTGGAGAGATGCTCCGCGCTATGGACATTTAGGCAGAAACAAAACAAGCAAGGGGGATTTTATTTTTTTTTCCTTCCCCCTTTTCTTTTCTCCCTTTTTTTAAATTTTTCCGAGGCTCTCGGGGTGTGTCAGAGCTGAATCGATGCGCAACTTTCTAGCTAAGGGGTTTAAAAGCCATCGGGGAATCCGGCTGCCAAAGTGAGGCTGGCTGAGCACGCTCAGGTGCTGGCGAGCGCTGAATAAAGCGGGCGAGTTACTAACTAAGGGAACCAAAAACAGACCGAGAGAGCTGGGGTTGTTCAGCCTGGAGATGAGAAGGCTCCGAGGAGACCTTATAGCGACCTTCCAGTACCTGAAAGGGGCTACAAGAAAGCTGGGGAGGGACTGTTGCAAAGGCTTGTAGGGGTAGCACTAGGGGAAATGGGTGTAAACTGGAGAGGGGCAGATTTAGACGGGGCATGAGGAAGAATTTCTTAACTGTGAGAGCGGTGAGACACTGGCACAGGTTGCCCAGGGAAGCTGTCGCTGCCCCATCCCTGGAGGTGTTCAGGGCCAGGTTGGATGGGATTTTGGGCAGCCTGACCTACCGGTAGGTGTCCGTGCCCGTGGCAGGAGGGTTGGAACTGGATGGGCTTTAAGGTGCCTTCCAACCCGAACTATTCCATGATCCTACGAACAAGGCGAGAGCGGAGCCAGCCCCGAAGCGCAGGGCCGGGAGGCAGGAGCGCTGCCGAGGAAAGGCTCGCAAGGTGAATAACAAATCTCGGCCTCGACCCGGCGCGGGGCTGCTGCCCGGGCCCCGGGACACAGCGGGGCCGGCTCCCTCGGGAAGGGCTGGAGCTCTGCCCCCAGCCCGCTCCGAAGGAGCGCGGAGAGAGGGCAGTGGGGGCTCTTCCCGCCGTCGGGGAAAGGAAAGGTGCGGGACGCCCCCAGGCGAGCTCGACCCGTCCGAAGGGCCGGCCCGTTGTGGCTTCGCGGTGACCGGGGAGGCGGGAGCGGGGTCCCCTTCCTAAAGCCCCGGTGGCACCGCGGCGCGGCCGGAGCACCGGGCGGGCCCCGCCTCGGCAGCAGGTGCGGGCCCGCCGCGCGTGCGGGACCTTGGAAGGGGACCGGCAGGAGCCGTGCGGGAATCCCTCGGTGGCAGCGGGAGCCCCTCGTGCACGGGCTCCCCCGCGGGTCGGGAAACGTGGAGCTAAACGAGAGGGAAGCTGGGCCGCGGGCGGAGGTGCGATGCAGCCGCCCCCCAGCCGGGTTTGTGCGAGAGAGCAGGACCTCCCCGCCACGGCCTCCGCCCGGGGCCTGCAGCGACAGAGCGGCGGGGGTAGGACGCATCCCGGGGGCAGCGCGGGGAAGGGAGGGGGCTGCCTGGCACGGGGAGGGGGGAAAGGCTCGGCCAGGCTGGCCACTTTCACCCACCCGGAGTTAATTATCGTTGTCTCGTTAGCGAGATGCGTTTGGCCTGGCCGCTCGTAGGCTGAGCCAGGCCGGTCTGGAGATAAACCGGCAGCAAATGGGGAGCGAAGGAGCCCTGACTTGTAGTGAGCGAGGTGGGCAGCGACAGGGAGTAGCTGTGGCCGGGCACAGGCGCTGCTGCCCATCATCCCAGGTCGGGGCTGCGGGCACCTCGCTCCCGTTCATCAGCATGGAATCATAGAAGAGTTAGGGTTGGAATGCACCTTAAAGATCATCCAGTTCCACACCCCCCCCGCCATGGGTAGGGACATCTCCCACTAGATCAGGCTGCCCAAGGCCCCATCCAATCTGGCCTTGAACA
>WAAB01002622.1:252379-283568 GCA_013389865.1 Piaya cayana
TTCCGAGGCTCTCGGGGTGTGTCAGAGCTGAATCGATGCGCAACTTTCTAGCTAAGGGGTTTAAAAGCCATCGGGGAATCCGGCTGCCAAAGTGAGGCTGGCTGAGCACGCTCAGGTGCTGGCGAGCGCTGAATAAAGCGGGCGAGTTACTAACTAAGGGAACCAAAAACAGACCGAGAGAGCTGGGGTTGTTCAGCCTGGAGATGAGAAGGCTCCGAGGAGACCTTATAGCGACCTTCCAGTACCTGAAAGGGGCTACAAGAAAGCTGGGGAGGGACTGTTGCAAAGGCTTGTAGGGGTAGCACTAGGGGAAATGGGTGTAAACTGGAGAGGGGCAGATTTAGACGGGGCATGAGGAAGAATTTCTTAACTGTGAGAGCGGTGAGACACTGGCACAGGTTGCCCAGGGAAGCTGTCGCTGCCCCATCCCTGGAGGTGTTCAGGGCCAGGTTGGATGGGATTTTGGGCAGCCTGACCTACCGGTAGGTGTCCGTGCCCGTGGCAGGAGGGTTGGAACTGGATGGGCTTTAAGGTGCCTTCCAACCCGAACTATTCCATGATCCTACGAGCAAGGCGAGAGCGGAGCCAGCCCCGAAGCGCAGGGCCGGGAGGCAGGAGCGCTGCCGAGGAAAGGCTCGCAAGGTGAATAACAAATCTCGGCCTCGACCCGGCGCGGGGCTGCTGCCCGGGCCCCGGGACACAGCGGGGCCGGCTCCCTCGGGAAGGGCTGGAGCTCTGCCCCCAGCCCGCTCCGAAGGAGCGCGGAGAGAGGGCAGTGGGGGCTCTTCCCGCCGTCGGGGAAAGGAAAGGTGCGGGACGCCCCCAGGCGAGCTCGACCCGTCCGAAGGGCCGGCCCGTTGTGGCTTCGCGGTGACCGGGGAGGCGGGAGCGGGGTCCCCTTCCTAAAGCCCCGGTGGCACCGCGGCGCGGCCGGAGCACCGGGCGGGCCCCGCCTCGGCAGCAGGTGCGGGCCCGCCGCGCGTGCGGGACCTTGGAAGGGGACCGGCAGGAGCCGTGCGGGAATCCCTCGGTGGCAGCGGGAGCCCCTCGTGCACGGGCTCCCCCGCGGGTCGGGAAACGTGGAGCTAAACGAGAGGGAAGCTGGGCCGCGGGCGGAGGTGCGATGCAGCCGCCCCCCAGCCGGGTTTGTGCGAGAGAGCAGGACCTCCCCGCCACGGCCTCCGCCCGGGGCCTGCAGCGACAGAGCGGCGGGGGTAGGACGCATCCCGGGGGCAGCGCGGGGAAGGGAGGGGGCTGCCTGGCACGGGGAGGGGGGAAAGGCTCGGCCAGGCTGGCCACTTTCACCCACCCGGAGTTAATTATCGTTGTCTCGTTAGCGAGATGCGTTTGGCCTGGCCGCTCGTAGGCTGAGCCAGGCCGGTCTGGAGATAAACCGGCAGCAAATGGGGAGCGAAGGAGCCCTGACTTGTAGTGAGCGAGGTGGGCAGCGACAGGGAGTAGCTGTGGCCGGGCACAGGCGCTGCTGCCCATCATCCCAGGTCGGGGCTGCGGGCACCTCGCTCCCGTTCATCAGCATGGAATCATAGAAGAGTTAGGGTTGGAATGCACCTTAAAGATCATCCAGTTCCACACCCCCCCCGCCATGGGTAGGGACATCTCCCACTAGATCAGGCTGCCCAAGGCCCCATCCAATCTGGCCTTGAACATCTCTAGGGATGGGACAGCCACAACTTCCTTTGGTAACATGTGCCAGTGTCTCACTGCTCTCGTGCTGAGAGAATTCTTCCTAACATCTAATCTAAATCTGCCCCTTTCCAGTTTATACCCGTTCCCCCTTGTCCTATCACCACAAGCCTTTAGGAACAGTCCCTCTCCAGCTTTCCTGCAGGCATCGCAGGGGCTGTGCGCCCCTCGAAGGGAGCCGAGGCTCTTCAGAGGGGTGGCTGCGCTGCTGCTCTCCAAAGTGACCTGGGACGAAGCCTACAGGAGTTGCGCTTCTAATCTGCTCTCGGTCGACTTCCAGGCTCAGCTGTTTGATGCTATTAATGCAACTTTCGTTTTGTTTTGTTTTATCTGAACTCTCTGTGCGTGTGTGTCAACATGCAGCAGGTGGTTTATTATATTCCCCGGTTATTATTTTATTACAGGCTCCTTTTATAGCTGCAATCACAATAATGCCCTGAAGTTTCGAGGAGGATTTTGTGCCTGTTTTGTACCACTTGCTAGAGCTTCTGAAAATATTTGTTTGGGGAGCGGGGGTGGTAGTGGGGACACACACAACACGTGAGGAGCTGAAGTGGCTTCTGCTCCCACCAGAAATAAGCAAAACCAGGTGCAAAGTTTTCCTCGAAAAACAGCGGCCACTCAAGGACAGCCAAAAGGGCTGGGAAGCGCTTTGGAGGGCCGGGGGGGTTTGTACCCCTCTTGCCTGATTTTGGAGAAGATGAAGTCGGGAGGGTTTTCCCAGTCACCAAGTTGTGCGGCGGGAGGATGGCAGAGAAGTTTGGCGGAGCTGTGAAAAGCAGAGATCAGCTTGTCTTGCTTTAACCTACATTAGCTCCGGGTCCATATGGTAGATGCTGCCTGTGGATGCTCAGCACCGAAGCGAGGCCCTATTCTTGCACGCCGCCCTGCTTGTGCCAGATGGTGCCTGGACCAAGTGGCCGTGCGTGGGGTGGCTCTGGTTAGCCTAATAAACGTCCAATACAAGTCAAAAATCAAAACACACACATACTAACATCTGCTAGAGCCTGCAGTACCCAGCTAGCCTTTCAATACTGAATTAAAGAGCCCCACAGCCCTTCTGTTCCCCTAGGTTAGACACTCATTACCATTTATCAAGCACTGATGTTATCTGGCCTCTCGTTTTATTTAGTACCGAAGCTATTAGCATCAGATTTGATTTTGACAGTTGACGCTGCTGCTGGTAAAGCCGGGATCTGGGCGGGCGGATCACCGCAAAATTCCGAGTTCATCGGCGGCGACACATTCCTCTTTCCCACTTGTTTACGAGGCCAAGACAAAAGAGCTCCTCACTCGTGCCTCGCGGTCGGTCTCCATCACGGACGGGGCTCCTGCCGGGGCCACGAGCCGAGCCAAGCCAAGAGAAGCGAGTCCCGGCCCCGCCAGGCTCCCGGAGTAGAGGGGACCTGGAGCATCTCTCTTCGGGGGCGATTCCCGGCCCTCACCCCCCGGCGCTGCGCGGTGGCCCCGGGCTTCCCTGCCGCAAGCTCCGCTGTTTCCCCGCAGCAGCCGAGCCGTGCGGTGCCCTCCCGCCCGCAGGCCCCGCCGCAGCCCGGACCGAAGCGGGGTTGCGGGAGAAGCCGCCGCCTGGTAGTAAATGATCGGGGGAGTTCGGCTGAGGTGCGCCCTCCCCACGCCGCCTCGCCTCTAAAGAAGCCAAAGTCTCGGCTTTCCTTCTTTATTTTCCCCCAGAAAGACCCTAGACCGGGCAATTAACGTTGCGAGGAAAGACCCTTCGGGAGAGCACGGGGGCTGCTCCCCAGGTGATTCACGCCGGGAAGATCCCACAGCCCCGCGAGCCGGGCGCTGGCGTTAAAGGTGGCGGGACCTCATTATCATACAGCTGAGGGTTTACCTCTCCCCCCACCCCCCGCGCTCCGGCTTCCCATCCATTTAACAAGCTGAAATAAAAAAGCCACATGAAAGGCCCTCTCTGTGCTCGGCTTTAATGAGGGACACGCGACCCAACAATGAGCGCGCGCCGCAACGGGGCCGAGGGCTTCACCGGCACACGCAGCCCGCACCGGGCGCGGCCGCGGGGGCCCCGCTCTGCCCCTCGCCCGTGCCCGCTCCGCTCCCGCCCCCGGCCTCAGCCTCCTCGCATCGGCCCTTTCTCGCCCACCGGCTTTCGGAAGGGCGACCCCCGCCGCCCCCCCGGCACCGCCGAGCGAGCGGGCAACCGCGGGGCCGCCCCGGGTGCCCGTCTGGCTGCGCCGTTTTACTTTTACTTTCCGCTCAGAGCAGCCCCCCCCGGGCAGGGCGAGCCCCGCCGCCAGGGATGCGCGCAACGCGCTCCAAGAGGAGATGGGGACGGGGGAAAGAAAACAAACAAACAAACAAACAAATGTGGTTTTGAAACATTTCATCCTCTATTGTTCGGCCGCTGCGGAGAGGCGTCTGATTTTCGAGGGAACTCTCCCAGCGCGAGCGCCGTAAATATCTCAACAGATGCTCGGCTCGCTCGTAATCAGCTCGGCTTCGCGGCGGGCAGGGCGGCAGCGGGGAATTAATGCGGGATACGAGGGCTCTCCGCAGCATTTGGTTCTCTTTTTTTTTTTTTTTTTNTTTTTTTTTTTTTCAGAAGGGAAAGATGGAAAAGGGGAGGGATCGGCCGTGAGTCTGACTGACAGTTTACATAATGAGCTTGTGAGGATGCGAGGCAACTATATAAACAGCTCGAAGGGAAGCAAGTTTTCCATTTACCGAGCGCTGTTAGCACCGGGTGAAGGAGGAGCGGTCCCACGCTAAGCACTCCCCTCCGCGTCTCTCACCAAGCCCACCCGGCTTTGGAGTTTATAAGGGCGACGACGGCGACCAGACGTCGGCACTTGGCTGCAGGATTAATTCCCAGAAGGGGACGGAATCGACACCTGGATTTTACCTTCCGATTTCTGCTTGGTGCTCGGGGAATATTTGGAAGAGCGGGTTGCTCCAAGAGAATCGCCGCGACGCCTCTTTTCTTCCTCGACCGAGAAGCGCTTCCCTGGACCATTTCAGGAGTACAGGAGGAAAACTAAACCCACTAAGAACTGGAAGCTTGAATAACACAAGGATGACAGCCTTGCGCATCTTTGGCTTGACGTTTCTGTTAACGATTTTGCAGCAGGTAATCGCACATTGGAAAAAAAAAAAGGGGGTTCGCGAAACGTAAAGTGGGTGATGGAAGCAAGTTTGCGTGACAAAGCCGGGTAAGGTCTGATTTGGCTATTTTGTGTGTCTCCCCTTTGTGCAGAGGGTGTCCGGCTCTGGCGTCTTCCAGCTGGAGCTGCACGAATTCGTGAATAGCCACGGGTCTCTGGCCAGCGGGAAGCCCTGTTCCCCCCACTGCAGGACCTTCTTTCGCATTTGTTTGAAGCATTTTCAGGCAGTGGTCTCCCCGGGCTCCTGCACTTTCGGCAGCATCATCACCCCGGTTCTGGGAATAAACACCTTCAGCATCAAGAATACAGAGCGATTTGACAGCCCCATTAAGTTGCCCTTTAACTTCACGTGGCCGGTGAGATTCTGCCGTAAACCCTATGGCGACGGTGGGGCAGGAGGGCGGCAAGGGAAGGCTAATCGCGGAGTCCTGCTAGGCTGTCGTGTAAACAAACTACTTTCGTCTCTAGACTTATTTCCCGAACTTCCTTTAAAGAGGAAAAAAAAAAAAGCGATGAAAAAGCACATCCCGCACAGAAGCACCTGGGATAATGAATGTTATTAAGAGAAATAACGGCGGCGGGCGGGGGGGCGCGGAAGCGCGGGGGGCGGCGCGGGGCGCTGTGCGGGGCTGACGCTGGTTTCTCCCCCCACCTCCGCAGGGCACCTTCTCGCTCATCATCCAGGCCTGGCACGCTCCCTCCAACTACCTGCCCGAAGGTGACTGCGGCCGCGCGACGCCGGCAGGGGGCGACCCCCGGGCCCCCACTCCACCCGAAAGGGTTAACACCCCCCTTCCCCAGCTCAGCTGTTTATGCCATAACCGCGGGGCCGGCTTGATCCCAACGACAGGGGCCGGTCTCCCCACGATATCCATCAGGGGCGGCTTTGATTCTGCCCCGACCTAATCTCTAACACAATTGCGTTTCCTCCGGTTTATTTTTGGCGTGGGAAAGCGAGGCGGGCTGCGGTGAGAAAGCCGGGAGGCTGCCAGCGAGCCCCGGCCGCCTTTTCCTGTATTTTACACCTTGCTCGAATTCCGTCCTTTGGAAAGGAATAATGGCTTTGGGATGTTTTTCTGAGCAGAGAGGAAAAGGATATTTCACGGCAGCCCTCGCTTTCAAAGGCCCCTGTGCTGAGCGCCCCTGGCTGGGGTCAGAGCTCCCGTGCCTTGTGCACACCCCGACACCAACACACGTGCACGTGTGTGTGTGTGTGCAAGTGGGGGACCCCCTTTGCCCCACCCCCCAGTACAGGGCTCACCCTGACACCGATACACGAGTGATGCACGCGAGTGGGGGACCCCCTTCCGTTCCTCTCTGGCACAGGGCTCACCTCGAAACTGATATATGAGCATATGGGTGTAGACACCAGTGGGGGGACCACACTCCATCCTTCTCTGGCACAGGGGTCACCCTAACACCAATACACATGAGTATGTGTGTATACAAGCAATTTGGGGGGACCAAGCTCCACTCCTCTTTAGTGGCAGGGGGTGCCCACCTCTCGGGGTGGGTGGGTTTTGTGGCAGGGGATATGGTGGGGCTGTCCGCTGACACAGGCACTGCTCTCCTGCAGGGTCCCGTCTGCCATCGGAGGACTGGCTCATCAGCCAGATGTCGATCCAGCGGTCACTGTCGGTGGGTGAGGACTGGTTGCAGGATGTGCAGAGCGGCCCGCTGACCCAGCTGCGCTACTCCTACCGCGTGGTCTGCAGCGAGAACTACTACGGCGAGAGCTGCTCTCGCCTCTGCAAACGCCGCGATGACCGCTTTGGTCACTACGTCTGTGAGCCGGATGGCAGCCTGGCCTGTCTACCCGGCTGGACTGGCGAGTACTGCACCGAACGTAAGTGCCTCCACCCTGCCCTTGTGGGCATCAGCCAGGGTTGTGACGCTCACGGGGGCCTCAGCACATTGAGGAACACTCCCCGCTTTGGCTTCCCTAGGCCATCGTCTGCACTAAGTGGGGGTGTTGGCATGGGGTAGTGATGACAGTCAAGAGGCCTTCGAGAAAACGCAACACCCCAAGGCATCAGGAAGCTTATTTGATGAAGGGACCTGGGACCCAGAAGCCCATTCCCTTGTCCGCTTCGACCAGCTGGCCTAACTGTGGTTGTAGCTGTCTTTGTGGTCAGTCCTTAAAACACAGTGGCTTCAGCAATGCTGTAAGAAAGTGTCGTGTGTCGCTACCCAGTAAGCTCTTAGGGCCATGTTTTTGTGCTGACCTTTCCACTCCCTGCCTGGAGAAAGCTCCACACTGAGGACTTTGTCCCTTTTGGCTGCAGCTACCAATGCCGTGTTCCACCTCTGCAAGCGTTAGCAGCAAAGAAAGAGGTAGCAGAGAAAGGCTCTTGGCTGATATCCCTGACTCAGAGACACATATTCCAAGTTAAAATGCTAGCAGCTTGCCCACACAAATGTTTCCACCATTCCTGCTGCCAGAGGAGGAGAGACAGGTGTTGTGCTGTACTAGTGGGAATTTTTGCTATGGGCTCAGCGTCCCGTAGAGTTTTTTCAGCCTTTTGTTAGAACAAGCCAAAGCCACCTCCTCTTGCTCCTTTTCTAGCAAGAGTTGCAAGAGTTCATGTTTGTTGTATAAACAGAAAAACTAAAGGACAACTTGTCAAATGTTGGCTTTCCTTGCTCCCTTCCTCCTGCTCCAGAACTCCCCGTACTGAGGACTTTTAAAAAAAAAAGCTTTGAAAGTGCAAAACTGTTTTTCAAAGTACTTCTTTTAAAAGCTGGCATTTCCCCTTTTAAAAGTGTAGTCTGTGGTGCCAGGTGTATTTACCTGCTTTTTTATGTTCTCTTTACAGCCATCTGCTTGTCTGG
Source organism: Piaya cayana (assembly GCA_013389865.1). Taxonomy (NCBI): domain Eukaryota; kingdom Metazoa; phylum Chordata; class Aves; order Cuculiformes; family Coccyzidae; genus Piaya; species Piaya cayana. Next base: position 260,056 of record WAAB01002622.1, read on the forward strand.
ATGTACCGAACAGAATGGATATTGCAACAAGCCTGGAGAGTGCATGTGAGTAGATGGCAATTGCAATCTGAACTTCAGTTAAAATGTCACCTTGTAATAGAAACTTAAAAGTCTTTCCCATGTCATTAATGTTTTAATTTGACTTTTCTTTTAGCTGTCGTCCTGGTTGGCAAGGCCGCTACTGTGATGAATGCATCCCCCATATAGGCTGCCGCCACGGGACTTGTAAGACACAGTGGCAGTGCATATGTGATGAAGGATGGGGTGGCCTCTTCTGTGATCAAGGTTGGTTCTGAAAGTTGTGCTTATGGCTCTAGGCTGGATATTCCTCAGTACTGGTCTGAGGAATCTAACCCATCAGCTCTAGAACTAGATTTCCACAAGATACATGTTCATAGGCATCAGTGTCTACGAGGGCTGTCTTACGCACCACCATTTGTAGTAATTTTTGTTTAAAAAAGCAAAACTTTTTAGCAGCTGCTGTTTTTCCTTTGGAAAAAAAAATAACCTGGGTGAGCATTGAACATGCAAGTTTTCTGCTGACCTAAGCTAATTTATGAGTAAACTTATAAGTTTAACTTATTCCCTGCACATGTATAGAAATTTACTAAAAAAAAAAAATAGCAGCAGCAAACAGCATCATTTGTGCCTTCCTTACTTTGCATACAAGGAAGTTAACTCATGTGATAAGTCTGGAGCATGAGAGAAAAATCATGTAAGCAAGAATGAAAAGTACAGGTTCCATTTTAAGTACACCAGACCACTTCCACCTATTCAACCCACTGAATCACTGAACCGTAGCCAGCTGAGCAGTCATGTCCTCAAGGCCATATATGCATTGCTGCCACTGAGATCATTAATGCTCAAAGCAAGCAAAGTGTTCTCAAGATAGTCCTACGACTAAGATGTTGAAGTCCGAATTGAGCAGGAAAAGTAAAGTTGCAGGGCTTTTTCTGCTTGTAGTTATCTATTAACCAGTTGTATTCTGATGACTCTGGTATTTATAGATTTTATAAAGATTTCCTACTTATGTCCTATGAATTTGTATGCTTAACCTCTGTCTCGAAATGAAAAAAAAAAAAGAAGGACCATCAGGCTTGGCAGAGCCTTTAGATAGTTTAAACTACTAACATTCATAAGAAGAGAGCATGGTAAATAAACAATAAAAGATTTCTTGCATTTGTTTAAATCTCCAAGCCCAAACATCTTTATTTCTTCCCTGCTTCCCCAGAATGTGCCTCGGAGCACACCTTTTAAAACTGGGGCTCATTCGTTTAGTATGTGACATGTTGTGCACAAAGCGTCTGTAATGCTGTGGTGCATCTTTCCAAGGACACACACTTAGGAAGGACGTTTTCCAACTTAGCATGTAAATCTCATTGCAGCTAACAGGTTTACATGCACTAAAAAAGGAGAGTATACCAGAGCACTAGAAACTTAAATTTTTGTCAGGACTCTCAAAATTCAGAGCTCAATTATTACAATGATGGTTGTAGTGAAGTATCTAAAATTGATGCTAATCTGAATCATCTGATTATTACTGGCAAAAATAGGATAATATTATTTTTTTCTTTTTTTTTTTTCTGTTAACTAAAGCCTTTTTATATGAATATCTATTCTCTGCTGTCAAAGACATTTTCTCTAACTCTTGGTGTCTTTGCAGATCTGAACTACTGCACTCACCACAGACCATGCAAAAATGGAGCAACTTGCATGAACACTGGCCAGGGCAGCTATACATGTTCATGCAAACCTGGCTTTACTGGTGTTGACTGCGAACATGAGATCAGCGAGTGTGACAGCAATCCCTGTAGGAATGGCGGTAGCTGCACGGTAAGGGCATTTAAATGTAAAGTCACTGTGTGAAGCAAGCCCCAGTATAGCTTTTCAGAAGCGGTTCTGTAACAACAGAATGGGAATTTGATAGTACACAGGTTCATTACTGACACAACTATCAAACTGAACCCTTCCCGAGAGGTGTCAGGGGAGGAAGTCTGTCACAGGAGGAGATGTATCATCTAGATTAGAACTAGTCAACCGATCCTTAGGTATCTGTGGCAGCCATCACGAGAGCTTGGCAAGATCCAAGGTTGGCGAGGGAGCAGATCTGTAAAAAATAAGCTTCTCAAACCAAGGTTCATACAGAAATGCGCCAAGTATAGTGCAAATAAAAGAAAATTTCTGCTTTCTGCTATGGGAGTGTAGTGTCGGGCAATATGAGGGCAATCAGCTGAAACAATTTGTGTGAAACACAGTTCTGCATTTTCAGTTTCCTGCAGTCTAGTGTTTCAGGGTGTTTTCAGATCCAGTCAATGATTGATTCTATCTGCTGATAATGACCGATCGACAATAGATACCAAATATAATCTGATGCATGATTAGATTAAAGCTAATGGCACAAGATCCTAGATCTCTCCTCCCAGGGCTTTGGACATAGAGTACTTGGAAAGAAGAAACAGTTTTGTTGTGATCTAAGCAGTGAGACTTATCCATGGCAAAGCAATGTAAGCCTGCAGTTATTCACTCCCCAAATGTTGCTTTTGCCACATCTGAGTGTAGATGAGAAGGGACAGAACAGGATTTGCTGCAGACTAAACAGAAGCATGCAAGTAGCTGTCATTTGGTGGCATCAACTAATAGTGGCCTAATGTGTTTTGCAGGATATGGAGAACGGTTACCACTGCCTATGCCCCCCTGGCTACTATGGCACTCACTGTGAGCACAGCGCTTTGACGTGTATAGATTCTCCATGCTTTAACGGTGGCACGTGCTTGGAAAAAGAACAAGGGGCCAGCTACACTTGCGTTTGCCCTTTTGGCTTCACAGGGTCAAACTGTGAAAAAAAAGTAGACAGGTGTACAAGCAACCCGTGTGCAAATGGTGAGTCTTTTTATTAAAAAAATCTCATGTCTGACTCGTTTGTGCTTTTCAGTGCAGAAGTGATAGAAATCCAATCTGACCTCTACTCTTCCTCTGATACATTAGTCCCTCTCCCCCACTATATTCCACATCTATCCTAATTTTGGTCTCTTGCTGAGGGGATGAGGCCTTTCACTGGCACTTTCTATGCAACAAAACAATGCATATGGTTTATCGTATGATGGGGAAGACAGTAGAATCAAGTAAATTAAATTAACTTCATTACATATTTAGAAGGGGCATATTTGTAACCTCCTTTTTCTTGAGATAGTATAAAATGCTTACCAGGGAGAGAGTTAGGTTTCCAAGTGAAGTGCCTTGCAGACTAATTTTTTTTCCTTTTTTTTTTTTCCCTTTTCTCAGACGGTAGTTGCTTTTACCTTGGTCAGATTCGTGTCTGTCGTTGTCGGGCTGGTTTCTCTGGTCAGAAATGTGAGATAAACATCAATGATTGTGCCAGAAACCCATGTTCCAATGGGGGAACTTGTCATGATCTGATCAACGATTACACCTGTACATGCTTGCCAGGCTACAGTGGCAGGAACTGTGACATCAAAACCAGAGATGAATGTGCTTCTGGGCCATGTGAAAATGGAGGTACATGCTACAGTGGACTTTATAGTGCCAGTTTTGTCTGCTACTGTCCTTCTGACTTCATGGGCAACCGTTGTGAATTGCCAGTTCATACAGTCTCCATTACACTTCCTCCTAAACCAGTCCCCTGGATTGCTATATCCATGGGAGTGGGGCTGGTGGCTTTGCTCATACTGTTCTGCATGATAGCAATGGTCATCAGGCAGATGAGGATGCACCCAGAGCAGGATTCAGAGACAATGAACAACTTGTCTGACTTCCAGAAGGACAATCTCATTCCAGCTTCCCAGCTCAAAAACACCAATAAAAATAAAGACCTCGAAGTGGACTGTGGGCTGGAGAAATCGAACTATAAGCCCAAGAATCATAAACTGGACTACAATCTGGTGAAAGACCTGACGAGTAGAGGGACACAGGAAGATAAATATTACAAAAGTGAAAAGTGTTTAGGAGAAAAATCTCCCCTCCGACTACACAGGTGAGAATGCAGTCTTCCTTCTAGTGTTTCTTAAGGCCTCTAATTTTCATACCAGTCTAGAAGCAAACAAGAAAAGGTGGGGGAAAACAAACCTCGAGGAACTAATACACACACACAAACCCCCCCCCCAAAAAAAAACCAAAAAACCAAAAACCAGAGCAAAGCCAGGAATCTTCCTACTGGACTGTCTGTGTCATGGCCAAGTGGTATCCTTAGCTAAGTCACTTAAACTGAGTGTGCAGGGTTCTGCTAGTATGGCACAGTGAAGGGGAACAGGAACAGCTAGTCCAGTGGTGAAAGTAAGAAGTGTCTTTCCTTCCTCAATAGATATTGGAGGTACAACAGTTAAGAAATACAGTGATTAAAAATAAATATTTCACGTATTACGAAGGTGAAATTATCTGCTTACTGAGAAGAACGACAGAGTAAAAATAACTATTTTGAGAAAAAGACAAGTGCAGGCATCCACTGGCTTACCAATCTTCTGATATGCGCACTGAAAATCTCTGGAGCCTGCTTGGGGCTGTTCCACTGAGGGATCTGAGGAGTATGCTATTAGGCTGGAGTTGGCAGAAGCACAGGAAGATAGTAGCTGTTCCTTACTTCCACTTTTCTAGTATAATGTCCTGCCATCACACGGAAGATGTGAAACTTCATCCTCTGCACTCCCTCCCTCCCTCCCACATCTCTGTAGCTATTTCATTCCACCCCTCGATATTCATGGTAGATTTTGAGAACTGGGCTTGTTAGTAGCCAAATAACATTCTTTTCTCTCTGCTCTCCCTTAGTGAAAAGCCAGAATGTAGGATATCAGCGATATGCTCTCCAAGGGATTCAATGTACCAGTCTGTCTTTGTGATAACAGAAGAAAGGAATGAGTGCATCATAGCCACAGAAGTAAGTGAGTACACAGGTGAACGGGCATAAATTCACAAATAAAGGGACAGATTATCCTTTAGAACTGCACCTGAGAGGGCTACTATGTTTCCAAGGAACCTGGATGTTTTCCAGCATTTGCCTTTTCTTTTCTGTGGATCGCAGGACTGCCCAAGCATACAGAGCATACAGTGGGAAAAATAAAGAAATTAGCAGCTCTGATTTTATCAAACCAGAGATTTTGACCTTAGATAAGTCAGTGAGAGATGAAAACATGGAACAACAGCCCATAAAAATTCAGTGCACTGTAGGATTATTTTCTCTTAAATAGGTAGTCAGCAAGAATGGAAATAATAATAATCATTCACAGGGGCCACTTATCTAAAGTCACATTTTTTTCCCAAGATTACACTGCATAATCTGTTCTGGGTAAACAGGCAAATTTATAGCTTTCCATCAGGAAACGGAAGGTAGCTGGGTGTGTTAGTGGATAGGCATAACAGCCACTTAGGAAGTCTGCAATAAGGTAATTTCAAAGTCTTGGCAATTAAGCTGTATATTCTCTAAGAAAAGTTGACACTGTTTCTTATGTTATAAATGCACACGTCTAGATTCTGATGTTATTTTGAAAAGTCAGAGTGCTATACATGAAAAAGGAAGGACCTAGCATGGGCCAATCCAAAAGGTTTAAAAAGCAGCTATTGAGGAGCCAAACAGCTCCCGAAGAATTACTGACCCTTTGGAAAAAAGGCCCAATGAAAGTTAAAGGCAATTTAACGCTACCCAAAACCTGCCTTCTTCAGCATAGCCTTCTTTAGGACCGGCTTCAGGTAGCTTCAGACTGCAGGAAAGTGAAGCTTGCTGTGTTATATAGCAATGATCTGTGAAGTCAGATCTGCAGGATTCTGTCTCCCTATCAGATTTCCTCTTGAAGGCAAGCTGGAACACAAGTCAACCAACAATATTAAGTTTAAGAATAACTGAAAGGATTTTCAAAGATACAAATGACAGCTAGACGCTTCATTCCATTAACTGGCCTAGATATCACATCTTGCTTTGAAGATCTTGCTGACTAAAGATAGACTCCCAGGTTTATATCAGGTATCTCCAGAAGTAATTTTACTTTCAGAAGGACAACCCTTGAAATTCCACATCATTCGGGCTTAACACTCTGAGCACAAGCTATTCAACTATACCATATGCTTTTTACAGAGACCTAAGCACCTAGATTTGTAAGTTTTATCCTAAGCATTCTTCCCTTAGGCCCACGTAGAGAGGCTGTTCATTGTACAGATGACTCGTTGGCTGGTGATTCATTGTTTCTGCACCCAGCCAAATACATTGAATGCTGATAATTAAACTGCAGTATTATCTGGCTTAAATTAGTTTGGTTTGACATACTTAAATTCTATTTGGTTAGTTCTGCTATCTGCTGTACACTGTGCTTCCTTCTCATTCCTGGTATTATTTTATATCCTGACAGGTATAAGACTGAAGATCAGCCCATTTGCACCTCAGATTTGGTAATGCCAGTAGATGGATGTTCCTGCTGCATTGTTTACAAATCAGAACTGGATTGGACTGTTTAATTACATGCAACTTGCTGCTCTCAGGTGGAGGACGGAACTGGGTGAACTGGACAGACTGTGAATTTACTGAAAGATGCAATACAACTTGTTCTTACTGCTCTTGTTTGAAGTTTGATACCAGAAATCTCACTGGCTATAGAAGAGGGGAGGCAGAGGGAAGAGAGAGGGGTTTAAATGTTGCTCTTTTAATTTGCTTTTAAAAGATACTGAGGCCAGTTCCTCATGGACAGACCCCCGGCTTTCCAGAACTCTGGTTATGGGAGGTGCCAGTAGATGAGGAGGCACTAAACTATCACAGATGTTGCCATGGAAGGTGTGAAGAAAGACACATTGCTATGCAGATGATGGCTACAGTCTAAAGGACGTCTCATTTTTTTTTCCTGGGTTTAAAAGTGCCTAAAATGTGTCAAGAGAATCTAAAAAGCCCAAACAGAGACTTGACTGCTCTTTCTGCAGTTGCCTGAACAGTATTGGGCAGGGATGGTTGATACTTCCTGCTTCATATCTATTTGTGTCTCCTCTCTCCTGCTGCATGTACTGGAGACAGTGTAAAGGGGTGAGAGGAGGAAGGAAAGAGGAATACCGAATTTACACGTCATCTCATTTGGTGATGCTTTGGAGAACTGACTGACCCAAGCCACAATATGGGACAGGATTTTTGTGGATTTAAACATCCAGAAGAAGTTATGATAAGGAATGTATACTGCCTCTTATCCACTGATAAGGAGGAGGCTTGATCCCAGTTCTATTTAAAGCCTTACAAATGCGTTTAAAATCAATCCACTCCTAGAACCTTTATGTACTGAGTTATCTCAGCTATTTTCATGCCCTTTGCACTAGCAGTGATTGTGAATAGACTTTACTTTATTCTTCTCCTTCCTCATTCTCCTTCCCCACATCCCCCCTTATTTTCACACAAATTTGGGGGGTTATGTCGTGTTTCTGAATTAGGTGCCACCTTCTACTGCAAATAGTCTCAGAACTGCAGCCGTTACTTTCTGAAGGAGAAGGAGCAGTGTGACTCCCCCCCATTTCTCCATTTGGTTGTAAAACTCCAACCCCTGTCCTTCATCCTGGTTCCAAATGCCCAGTAGCGAAGCAGCCACTGAGAAGCCCTCTGCCAAGACAGGTGGAGATCAGAGTTAGAAGGTCCTAGGCTTGTCCTGTTTCTTTCAGACCCACCCACTGCTACAAGGAAAAGGAGAAGTCTGCCCCGGAGAGCAAAGGTGTGCAGGAGCTCTTTTCTTATACACGTATTTACGGCCATAATATCGGACAACCCAGTGGAAAGTGCTGTGACAATAATGAGATGAGGCTGTGGGGTGGGGCAGAATGAGGAAAAACAAAACAAGATCTCTTCAAAGAAACTTGGACCATGCTATCTCTCAGACAGCAATGTTCCTGCCCTTGTAAATCCTGTCATTGGACCAGCCCATCTACCGCCTTCAACTGTGCAGACAAGATCCCTTCATAATGTCCACTACTGACCTTCTACTCTGACCACATAGGACCATTTTGAAGATGACCTTCAGAAATGAATAATATGGGTTTTAGTTTGTCTGTTTGTAGTTTATTTTGAAGACTAGTATTTCAGTAATTTAAAAAAAAATCAGAAGCACTGAACTTTCTACGTTTTATAACATTATTTTGTATATAATGTATATTTATAATCAAAGCAGAAGTGTAAATATGTTTATTACTTCTCATGTAATGTTTCTAATGTGATGACAAAGTTTGAATTTTATTTTTTTTTCATGCAATGAAAATACTTTCCTGTTACCATAAGTTTACTGTGGTTTGTCCTTTTACACTTCAGTTTCCATGATTCTCTGACAGCCAAGGTTACTTAAAGTCCCAGATGTAAGTTTATCTGCCTACTCCCTGCAGTCAGCCCTACATTTACATTTTGTAAACCAACTGCTGCTGGCTGCTTTTATAATCATTAACTGATGTCAACAAAGTTGTTCAGCTGAGTGGTATTCATCCGACAGAAAGATTATACATCTTTATATTGTGGTATCTTATATAATATTTAGATTCTATATATATGTATACATCTATTCTCTTGCTATCAAGTGGGACTGACCTGTTGGGAAAGTTATTTATATTGACACTTCACACTTGCTCTTCCATGACAACTTGTGGCATGAAAGATATAGATTTAATGCCACTTCAGAGTGGCCTGTGGCTTAATCTCTGTGCTGGTTTGAGGTGCAGTTGTAGAAAAAGATTTGATTACATTTTTAAAATCTAATTTCTTTAACTTCTTTCAGCAAGACCCAAACCTTGCCCTACTCAGGTTACTGTTGCATGGTATCTACATTTACATCTGCAAGATTCTATCATTGTTTGTTTGATTGCAATGGGTAAGATCTGTCTTTCACTTGTAGGATTAGGGAGTGGGGGGGGTTGGGCTTTCTCCTCCTGAGTTTTCCATGCTTCACCAGCAGCCATGTCCTCCCGGGGCATCACAAAGTCATTATCCTCCCCAGCCCTTTTGGAGGATATTTCCACCAAAAAAAATACTGTAAAAACACACTTGTATGAAACACTCCCAGCAGGTTTAGTAGCCTTTGAAGCACATAAATTTACAGGCAATTAAATCTCACTAGATCACCTAGGTGCAATACAGCCAACATCTGAATGCACAAAAGCAAAAACTATAAGAACAGGAAACCACTGTTGCTCTGTTTTAAAACCAGATATTTTTTATTGTTGCTGTTGACAAAATGCCAGAAAAGCATCTTAGTGTTGAAAGCCTTTCCTATCTTTCCCCTAAAGAAAATCTAAATAAATTTTGCTAGTTTTTTTAAAAAATACAACCTGGCACTAAAAATGCACCATAGCAATTTTTTTTTACTTTGATGATAAAACACTGCAAATAGTGGTTTATACAGGTCCTTCTGAGTGTATTATTAGGCTACATAAATACTATTTACTTTGGCCAGTTTGGTTTCTCCCTCTTCAGTTCTTTTCTTAGCGAAATTAACTTTCAAATCCCAGCCAATTTCTCTGGCTACCAGAAAAATAAATTTAAGATGAAACTCAAAGAAAAAGCCACCTTCCCCTCCCCAAACATTCACCCTGTAGAGCAAATTATGAAAAACAAGCCATTGACAAAAAGCTGAGCAGATGCTCCCTGCTTGCAGCCCTTCCTCGGCAATGTGAAATAAACCCAACAGATGCCTCTCTTAATTGAGCACATGGATTACATACACACATGCACTCTGTCCTGCTTAAAACAAAACACACAGAAAAATCAAACAGGAAAATAGCCAGAGAACTGATACCAAAGCCCAGGCAAGTAGGAGTACTAAGACGACAAAACACTCAGCTCTTCCTGCTCAAAATGAGACAGGAAACCGTATCCATAGGCAGAAGGGAGTTGAAATCCATTTTAACCCGCGGACCTTACTATGTAGATCCCATAGGGTAAAGCAGGTACAACACATGCCTTTGTGTATCCACATAGGAGAGAGGAAAGGGGGGGGAAGCATCAGCTTACAAGGAAATCAGTGAATATTTACTGGAGGCAGTGCTGCACCATGCAGCTACCAGAATAGATCACAGATCCTACACAGGAAAAAAAAGAGCTGTGCCTGCTTCCACACAGGAGGAGATTGAAAGCCTGTGTGAATCTATGCACGTGTGCACATCCCCATGTCCTTGCCAAAGAAACTACAAGCAAATTAGCTGAACACATAATATGACCTGGATATAACTCACGTCTTTGGCCAAAAATCTCCTAAGCAAGGGCTGCTGTGCACTGACTGTTCACCAGCCTGACCCCTACTCCAGTGAGTGCATCTTAGAGCCACAGTGTGTGTACTCACTAGGAGGAGCTCCAAGATCCTTTTGGGCTGTACAGTCTCAGCCTGAATTTCAAGGATTCCTCTTAGGGATCACAGATGATGCCAGGACAGCTTACTGAGTTCTTAGACCCAACTGATTTCTCTTAACATGAATTGCACCAACTATGGCAAGATTATGAAGGACTGCACCCGAAGTTGCCTTTCAGTTTTAAAAGACTGAATAACTCACTTAAAAGCAATGTGACAAAACAACAATTTTAAGAACAGATTCCTGAATTCGAGAAAATCTTTGTTGTTTCCTTGTATTAGCACATCTGATAGAAGCTATTTCACAGCCACGCAGAGCTCTTCAGTCTAAACAATTTCAGAGCTGGATTGAGTGAGAGGGGTGCTGCTCCACACAGTGTTTCTCTTGAGTTTTTCCATGTTTGGCTCCAGCTCTTCATCGTTTACCTCTTTAAGCAGTCCATTCATTAGGAGAAACAGATGCTGGGATATACCCGTAACTATAGCACCCACTGGTGCTGAGACAACATGCAGCAGGACTCTGCGGGTGCAAACACTGCACAAGACACAGAGTTCAGTTAGGTTAGTGTAGATGAGGGATACTTGCAGAAAATAGGCTCAATACAGGATGTGCCTAAAATGGGCTAAAATACAGAATGCGTTTTGTTATGCACAGTACTCAACCAGCAACAGCTCTCAGCCTTGAAAGAGCTACTGAGAAAGGTTAGATTAGTTATTGTGCAACTGCAACCATCAAGTTCAACAGGTGAAACTACCTCTGTAAAAACACATTTCAAGCATTTTCATTGCAAGTCACTAACAAACCTGTACTTAACTGGCTTAAGCGACAGTTAGGCAGCTATGATTGCCTGTTGTGCCCTTATCTCACATACCTGATCCATAAATACATATTGATTTTACACAGTAGATATGACACTCCCAGCACAGTTTGCTTGCAATCCAAACTCCAGTTGTGGAGAATTATCATAAATCAGTGGCGTTCTGCCACGCTTCACTATTTTCATAACTTCAATTTTATGGCCTCTCTAGAGAGTCAACATCAAGATTTGTCCCCCTCCACACTCTCTCTAAGTTTTGCCAGCTCAGCTCCCAGAGCTTGCAGGTAAAAGCTGTTGGTTGGTGACGCCCAAAGCAGTGAGATATCTTCTTGATTGCTCTTGTGCCTGCTCTGACCCTGCCTACACTGCTCTCAGACCTTGTCCGGGCAACAGCATGACTCAACATCATAAAACTACCTTTCTTTTGCTCCTCCCTCTCCTGGTCTTATCACCATGCTCCCTCCTCTTCCTCCGTGCAGCTTTGGGGCATATTTCTGCCACACAGTGGTCTCTTGTGCTCCAAGGTTCGGACAGAACTCTGGTTCACCCAATAAATTACTGTGTACAGAGCAATAATTTCAGGTGTTAGAGCATTGTCCCATGCATAGAATTTGAAACTGAGGACCAGCATGTACCTTTGTCCCTTCCCTTTCAAATCTTGATGGCAGACTCTTACTTTCCAAGAGGGGCTCCCTTCTCCTCAAACTGATTAGCCATCCCCTCCAACAAGCTATTCAGCCGTTGGGAGGTGCAAGGGAGAACAGACACAACACTGATGTGCTTACAAGGCACACCCAGCAATCACTACCACTCAGAGGTCTTCACTGCCTCCCAGCAAGCCGTTACACATGTCCCTGAGGACCTAGGTGATGACAGGCTTTGTGCAGCTCTCCATACTGCAGGAGTGCATCCCTGGGCAGGAAAAAGAGGAGGCAAAATTTAAAAATGCAGAGCATGGAGTGGACTGGAAAATAACTCCTGTTCCCCAAGCTTCCATCTCATTGTCCCCACCTCTGACTGGGTCATTCAGGGTTTCTGACTGACATGTCACATGAGAGGAGAGACCTAAAAATAAAGGCAAATAGCATGGTCCACTTCTGGAGATAACACAACCCTGGATGTTATGTGACCTACAAACACATATAATGCCATGATTACTTTATCTCTTCATCTTACTATACTTTGTCTTTCTGTACTGCAGAATAGCAATGAACTTGCCACTCATACAGCTAGCAGTGTAGGACCTGCTACCAGAGAAGGGCGTAATCCTTCATTTCACCTGTAAGCTTTGTGTCTTTCCTCCTAATGCTTAGTCTCCATCTATCCCTGCAGCCAGCCCACTCTGCAGGCTGCTCTGCATGGAGACCACCAGGTCACTCCCAGGGAAAAATCCCAAGATGCAAACCAGCACCTTGTTCACAGTCATGTTTTGCAAACACACGTATAAATGAGGAAAACATGCAGTTTGAGGAGAGGCTGCTTGATTATATCTTTTATCTGTGCTTTATGACTTATTTGTTGAGTAGTTGCTGGCTTCATGGTGTTTTTATTGATTACACTTTTAACTAACTACCTAGAAGGCCACAGAGGCACTATGTTTGTTTTTATAAATTAAATTAAACCAACTCATATTTAACATCCAAACACATCTGTTGAGCGTTAGTTTTATAGGTGGAGAGGCCATCACCTGCCAGAACAGGATTCAACCATTCCTGTCACCATGCTCTGACGATCCCTGCACTTGGGCAGACGGCTCCCATGGTGGTTTGCGAGCAAGGTGCAAACATGAATCACTGTGTATTTGAAATTCCTTTCCTATTAACACAGTTTAATATTTGCCTTACATTTTCTGCTTTGGCAGAACAAGCCGAAGCATTGCCAGAACTATTTTGTTCCTGCCCATAAACTCATTTGTTCTCTGGAAGATTGTCAGCAAAGAAACACAAGACAATCTGAACAAAATGTATTGGAGGGATAAAAGTGTGATAATTACAAAACAAAGGGCCCTGTTCTAATCCTGTCTTTCAATTCAGAACACCAGGTCCTGGCATTAGCTTCTTCATCAATACCTTCTCCTCTCATGTCTCCTTATAGCACAAAGTCTTTTCTTCCTGCAGACCTCCTCCCTTCATGAAGATTACACCAATTTTCACTTTATTAATAGTATTTACATTTGTCATAAGTTGCTTAGGAGGAAGTTTTTAAGTTCTCCAGAATTCTATACAAAATCTACAATGCATGGCCAGATTTCTGGAGATAGAGTTCAGTCACATCCTAGGAACAGGTAGAAATGTCCACGTGCTTATAATTACCAAATAAGCTCTTTTCCATAGAGACAGCATGGTTAAGAAGCCCTTACATCGTTTTTCATACTCAGGGAGGAAGAATTTTCTTGCCTGGCAGTTGCTCCACAATCTGCTCTCAATCATCTTCAGCAGATGCAGGTTCATCTCACATCACTGCAGCCATCCAAGCATGAAGCGTCTAGTTTAAACCAACTGTGCATCTTATTTAGGGTTCATGGAGAAAGGTAAACCCTTCCAGCATTCTTCCTTGGAGAGGCATCTGAAGTAACTGGGAACAAAGGGTGTCTTTTGGAAGGGCCAAAGCCATTAGCTGAAACATGACAACTACCTTTAAGATGCTTTGGGTTGTACAAGAGAAATCCTTAGACATGAATTTGAGGAGGAGGCAATGCCCCTCTGAAGGACGTTTAACCCCTACATGTTCTTGAGAAAGCTTCTCTTTCAGTGGCTGCCAACTCCCCTCTCCTGACAGGCAAGAGTGTTAATAATGCTAATGTGACTCAGAAGGATGTTGAGAGGCCTCATTCATCTCCTTCAGAGTCCTTGCAGCTGTGGAAGTGCAAATAAGCCTTTACCGGTCTCTTCTTATTGTTTAAATAGCCTCTCAGTGTAAACAGCATCTGAGTAAACCAAATAGCAGTACGAAGGCATGCGGAGGCAGAACCCGCTGCCTCCCCTCACGCCAGAGGAGCATTTTCCTTGAGTTTGAGCTCAAACCAGGCTGTGTTGTGCTGCCATCATTCCTTCCTGTTTGTTACCTCACTACACCGTTTCCTGTTTCCTGCTTGATTAGGACCTTGCCAACTGTTTTTCCCAAGCCTGAAACAGCTTCCCAGGCCCCCCCCTTTTCAGCTTACACAAAATTGCTACCATCAGTACCAGCTTGGTGGCAGAGGGTGCTGCTGGCTGCCATGTGAATCACAGCCCCCTCCCACTGCACTTTCCCTTTCCCTGCCTGTTTGTGCACCCTGTCCTGGGCTAAAGAAGCATATCTCACATGTACTGTAAAAAAAATGAGGTGCTGGTAACTCCCAGGGTTTGATCAAGTGCAAGCACATAGCAGCAATGTGATCTACAATGCATTAGAGTGAGCTGGACACAGAAGGTGGTGATCTGAAGGCCTCGCAGGGCTCATCTCTTTGGGCATCTCTGTATGTCACAGGGCTTTCTGTTTAATCAGAAACCCAGCACTGAGCTAGGTAAAGCAAATGCCATGGGAGAAGAGCATTAAGGCACCCAAGTGCAGTAGATTGATGTGGTCCCCTGTAGCTGATCCCAGTGGCTCATCACCTGCATTGTAGAAATGCTTCCACTTTTGTAGCTGAGTTTGCTTCCAGCATCCAGCTACCTCTGCCTATGTCTTTCTTTACTGTATCTAGGGCGTTTTCGCATGTGGTATTTTCTCTCTGTACATGTAATCAAGTGATGTACCCAGTCCTGTTTTGGTACCTGAGGCAGATGAGCCCTTTCAGTCTCTCTCTAAATGTAACACTGATGTGAGCTCCCAGGCTGAGCTTGGAAGAAAACCTTCCTCTGTGCCTTTGTTTTAGCATCCAAGGACCACATGGACCCTGGAAGGGGTCTTTTTTACCAAACCCCTGGAGGACTGCTGTCTTCTTGTCCATTGCCTGATGGTATATCTGAAGTCCTAACAGGATCCTGTAAAGAAGTCTGGCAGAAAGCAATCACTCTGTAGTTTGTATTTTTAAGGGGCTGGGGGGGGGAGCACACAGGGGAGAACAACCTACTTTTAATCCTAGTTCATGCTCAAGCACAGGAAACCTCCTAGAAGCTGTTACATAGTTCCACTCTGTGCTGTTAACCGCTTTCCTACAGTTACAGCAGCAATGACCTGTCACAGCTAGTTTAATCAAATCCTCTTTCATGTCCAGTACACAGCTCGGGGCCTGACCCAACTAATACCAGTTATTTACTGTGTTGGGTGACCACCTTTCAAATATGAAGAAAAAGAAATAGTCTTTGCAGACACACACCAAGGGCACCTACCCACTTAAGCTTAGCAGAATACCAGTGAAACCATGAGGTGGTACTTTATTTCCTCTCACCCACCTAAGGTAGACAAAAAAAAAAAAGCACCACCTCAACTTTTGCCTGCCTGGTCTATTTAAACTGCAAACTATTTGAGCAAGGAATTGTCCTCTGCTGGAGCTTTCGTGATATTCAGGTGCTTCTGAGACACAGCACAGGAAAGACCCTAGACATCCTGAACTGCAGAAAGAAGACATCAAAGTGGCAATAACTGATCTACAACAAAAAATAAAAGCTGATTTCTCTACCTGACCCTAAATTAACATGATGTATGCATGCTTTGAACTAACTGTTTTCTTACTAAAACAGATGGAAATTAGGCTGTACCTTTATTATCAGCCCAACTGCAGTCCATAGCTTTATGGCTGTTCCATTTGAGTGCTGCTGTCAGAAACCTGGGCAGGCACTGGTAGCAGGGCACTTTCTGTACATTACCTTCATTATGGGCTGTCCTAGCAAAAGCAACAGTGGGGCATGCTGCTGGGAACAGGCTGAAGAGGAACAGCTCATACCACGTGAATCCAAACTAGCAGCATGTGGGAGTGGGTGAGAGTTCTGGTACTGAAGGAGCTCTTAGCCATACACCAGCTATCTCACTGACATTTTATCTTTGGAAAGCCAAGTACATTCACCTGTAGGCAGGGAGAGCAGTGGGAGAGGGGAATAAGTGTTTGCAAAAGCCACATACAGGCGTGTGCACACACACAGCCTTCAGGAGCCAGAAAACAGCATCCCTGACTACCAGTGTTCAGCCAGTAGAGGTCTATGCAGCAGCCGCAGCCTGAGGTGGCAGCTCTGAGGTTTTGAAGGCTCAGGGTAGGTGTCAGACTGTGACTGTCTGTCCCGAGAGGCACCTTAACTGAGTAGAGCTGTAGGGACTCTTGTACCTGAAGACACAGCAGTGCTCTGTGTCTGCACACTCTGGGCATAGAGTGGTGGAGCTATTAGAGAGTAAAATGCACCATACTGCATGGCCCCAGGCATTTACTGTTACTGTGAGCAAGTTTTGTGGCCATGGGGACAGCTTACTAATGTTAAGTAAGCAGGTATACTATTGCACAGTCACAGATTGAAAGTAGCTGGCCAATGTGTTGCTTTAACAGAAGGTTTTACACCACTCTGGATTGCAACAGCAAGGTCACAAGCTACCATGTAAACAAGAAATCTCCATCACCATGGCAAGTGCACTGAGGCATTGAAAAGTGCTGTCTGCTAGGATCACTGCCAGTCTGGAGTCACAGGAAGAGGGTGCATGGCACTAAAACCCATGCCACAGCACAGGCAAGGTACAAGAACAAACCAAGAGAGGCAATTCGGGCATTTTCAGTGAGACTGCAAACTAACACCCTCTCCCAAATATGCAAGAGATGAAATAAACTCTATCCTTTCAGGAACCCATAGGGACTGGGGAATTTATACCCTGGTCTTCAGTAACTCATTGCCATGTGGCACATTATGCAGCACATCAGGTAATGCACATTCATTCAGTGCTGGGGTGCAGGGCCAGGAAGGGCATCTCTTTGACAGTCACAGCTTGTGTTTCAGCTTCAGACTGTAGCTCCACACAAGGAGAATTACCACAGAGCAGCAGGTGTATGGAGAAAGCAAACAGCATAATTTCCCCTCAGTATCAGATTCCCACTGCAGGACCCTCTTCCATTTTGCTTCCCTGGCCATAAGCAGGCTGCAGCTGTAGCTCCAGGAAGAGTTCTTCAGTGACAACAGACAAGCTAACAGAGAAAGAGGTTTGTGTGGGAGATAGCAAGTTGCATCTCCTCCCCAGCCTACTATCACAAACCTGACTGAAAATCGCTGAACTATAAGGCTGTGGAACAGCCACACTCCTGTCTGCATCTTAAGAGGGCAGAAAGCTTTCTGGCTTTCTCAGTTGTCCCTTCGCTTTAAGGGACACTTGCACACCTGGTTCAGCAGCAGTGGGCCTCTGGTACCACTGACAGCCCACACGGAGCCAGGGGCCAGCTCCAACCCCTCACATGGCAGCCTGCTGCACAGCATTGTTTCTTCTTAGATGATCATTAATATATCAATCTTTAATCACTGCCACTAGGGCACCACGGAAGAGGAGTTATGGAGCACAGGGCCTTTAAATGTTTGCAGCAAAGGAGCACATGTGTTAGTGGGACTACAGGCTCAGAAGCCTAACTCCCAAGACAGATCAGAGGCAGGTGGGGAGAGCATGCCATGTGCTTCTGTAGGTTTGGTTAAAGATGTCAGCATGACCCCTGAAGGACCAGCACAGTCACTTCTGTAACACTGATGCTTTGAGGTATGGCTGGTTGGCTTTCGATTTCTTTTTCTTAGGCTCACAAACATGCTGAAAATTATACCAGCAAGGGAGCAGTTAGAGTAGTTTAAGGGGCGTTTACAGCAAAAGGCACCAGCATGTCTTTGAAAAGGTTTGCTCACTGTTCAACTCTGCTTTTCTTTCACTCCAGCTCCCTTTTCATTTTGCCAGGCCCGTCACCTCCTTCCTGAGAATCCTAACTGCAGCTCTCCAACCTTTCCAAGTCATTTCCCAGAGAGGAAAAGGCTTTCAATCCACCACTCCACAACCACACAGGATATCACAGGAGAAGACCTCACCTCAGACCTCCAGAGATCAGCCATTTCGCAGAAGGATGTATGCCATCCTTTATATCTTTCTAACCTAATTGTTCGCTTTCATAAACACCCCCTTCATTTTAATGCTGTTAGTCCAGCCACCCCACTGTGTTCTGTGGTAGTCAATGCCACAGGGTTGCAGTTACCAAATGAAAGGGGATGCTTCTTCGTGCAGGCATGTGGCTGCCTTGAGGGTGCTGAATAGCCTCGCCTGTAATTTTCTAAGGCTGGATGATGAGGTCCAAAATGCCTTTGCATTAACCTCTGCAGAATTTGATGCACACATGTTGTGTTTTCCTCTTGTTCTTTGATTTTTTGTATCTATAAAAAGCATTGCTGAACAGTTGTGGCATGCACTTTCCTGTAACCTGGATGGTGTGCATTCTGGAGTGTGAAGAAAGCTTGTGCTAATAGTACAAAAGTGAAGAGACATGGAGCTAATTTTTGATTTTTCAGCCAGCTTTCCTGCTAGCATAATTGCACTGAATCCAACAGAGTTACATGGGTGTAAATCAGGATCACAGGAATTCTGGGTGAAGTATCTTTTCTTTCTCTCCTCTCCCAGTTCCAATAGTTCAGGCTCTGCAAAAATGCACCCTCATTCTCTGTCTCTCATGTTCTCCATCGGGTATGTTATCCACTGTAGGTTACTGCAGATATTTGCATAATGTTTTGAGATCCTCAGTCAGTGGAGGCTGTGTTACCATTAAAGACAAAACACATCTTGAACAGATGCCCTTCACCTGGCTGTCACTATCACCTTGCAGGATGTGCCTGAGTGAATGGCACAATTCCTATAACAACACAAGCTGAAAGCAATACTGAAGAGCCTCATTTTGGCATCAAAACCAGACTGCCAGAGCCAATTTGCTTGTTCATAAAAAGGTGTAACCACACCATGGCGCTGTAGGTCCTATAGGCAGGTCCTGTGGGCACACCAGTCCCTCCACTCTGAGCTGAAAAACATATATACCGAGAAGACAGAAGAACTAAGAGAAAATAAGAAAGGCTGGTCTTTACCTGTGCTCCACTGGATTCAGAAGTTTTCAGCATGGCTTCATTTTTTTTTTTCACTTCCTCTCCCCATCACAACAAAAGGACTTGAGATCCTCACACAGATATCTTCACATGTAATGCAGCCATCTTCACTGAAAAAGAGACAGGAGCTGTGTCATGGAAGACTGTTTCAGTGCATAGCCATTTATGCTTGCCTTGTAGGTGAGAGATACATGCATTTCCCATTCACAGCTAACTCCTTTGGGGAACAGTTAAGCTATGCTTTCACTGACATTTTCCTCTGGAACCAAGAGGAGCACTCAGGGTACATCTGAGACATACACCTTAGTGCTGTTAAACAGTCACATGAGTCTTGAATAAGCCTGTAAGGAATTCACCCTTCAGCTCATAATTAGTGTATTATATCTTTATTACTGGTGTGCCATGGGGTTTCCAACAGGCCATTGTCACTGCTGCAGCACTCATGCTTTCCAAATCATGAGTGCCATACAGGGACAACAAGGTCTTCTGCACAACTCCTACTGGAATACTCCAAGCACAAGTCACTGCTCAGTTCATAATCAGCTCCCTTCTCCTAGTGTTCACATAAAAATTCATCTGTCAAAGAGGATATTCACAGAGTAAAGGTAGATGCCATCTTTCCCAGCTCTGATTTACAGTAGACATAGTGCAATAAATAGGTACTTCTTGGAGTGTGCTCCAAGGCTGGAGCAAAACAAGTGGATGAGATGTGCAGCAGAGGTGGTGTTTTTGTTGGGGTTTTTTTTGTTTTCTTTTGAATGAATACCTCACTATTTCAATGTTTCCTCTTCATATTCAGTGTCAGCGGCTGATGGTGAAGTTTGAGAACAACCATGAAGGGTGAACCTTTATGCTCCTTGGACCACAGAGGAGCTCACTTTTGATCCCTTTTAACCTACCCACTCACATTTTCTTGCAGAGAAATTCCTACTAGCTCAGGATGACATTCCTGCCAGACTCTGAATGTCATCATATGGAGATCTGCTCCCACACAGAAGGGTGCAGAAAAGATTATGTGCTAATGAGCTACCTTCTTACCCCTGCTGTCGGTTCAGTGACTTTCCCTCCTCTTCCCTTCCCCTGAACTGCAAATGTAATTGCTTTCCAGCAGCACTGTTAAAAGCCCAGTCCATCTGCAACCCTGGAATCCCTCCAGAGGGCAAAGTCTCGGCTTTGTGCTTCAAATTATCTTATCTTTTCTCTAGAGAAGAAAGAAAGAAATACCAACCAGAACACTGACGTAGCCAGACTTTGCAGTTGAAATGTGGCCAGCATCCTTTTGCCATCAGACTATCCAGGCTGTCCTCATGCCAGTGCTCAGCAGGCCAGTGCAAGGTTGTTGCCACTATGTCACTAGTGCTGTTATTCTGCTTGGCAGTGCAACTTTGTGCCTCCAAGCCTGCTTCCTTCATGTCTTTCTCAATACATTATCTAGCACCCAGAAAAAAATACAATATCTAAGACAGAATGGAGAGCCCAATGCTTAACTCCTCTCCTGTGTTCCATAAGGAACTTTACAGTTGCTGCATGTACAGGGCTTAGGCACAGGCAAACAAGGTACTCCAACATCACCCATATCAGTTGCCACTTGACCCTGGGAAAACCGCTTTCCCCTCCCACTCTTCCTAGGTGTAAAGTGGGGCTAATGCTTACTCATATGGCTCTGAGAGGGATAGTTAGATTGAATTAGCAAGTGTGAGAAGAGTTTGTCACATTACTGGAGGACACTGATGGCAATGTCTGAGCCTGCTGAGGTATGTAGTATGCTCAGAATAGATGCAATTAACACAGCAAGGCCAGTGCTACGGTTCCATGGTACTTGTCTTTTGAAGGCATAAAATAATTTCAGGTGTCATGGTTATCAGCATCTCTCTCCATGCATATTAGAGCTTGTGAGAACCCTGCATGGGAAGAGGAGCAATTTGCCTGCTCAGTGTTTTTGGAGGATCCCTATGTACAACATTTGACAAAACACAGATCCAAGCAGTTGCTTCAATTTCTCTCATACAGAGGCAACACACCAGGGAAAAGATTTGTGAATAGAAATTTGACATGATGCTTTCAAACTGTGCTGTTCTCCAGCTTCCTTGTTTATGAAATCTATGCCAGCCTTTTTTAGCTTTTCCATTTTAAAGGATCATATTGAGAGCTCAACTCTGTGTGCTGTCCTGCCATTGTTTCCCAGTTTCCCATTTATAGTTGCTTTTTGACTAGCCTGGTAACAGGGTATGAAATTATTTGTTTTCAAATCCCGAGCACTAGGTTCTCAGCTAACAGCACAGAACAAGTGAGGGATTCAGCTTGTAACTATTTTGATCTGATGTTTTCTGGGAAGAGGCACACATAGCTACCATCTGGCCCTACCACATGGATTTCTTCCACTTTAGGACTCTTCAGACGTTCTTTACTACTAATCCTCAGCCATCTGATGCAACTTTTGTTGCATATATCACCAGTAGTGTAACATGCCGCAATGACCCTTCCACACAGGTAGAGTCCTCTCACCTCACAGTGCATTCCAGCATGAGCAATACAGAAAACATGAAGCCACTGCACAATCATACTATGACAGCTCTCTACCATTGTCTCCAGCACAGCGTCTTGCAATTCCTTTTTAATTGCTCTCATAATCTTCCTCTACCACATATATATCTAAAGAACAACCAAAAATAGCTCAAGAAAAATACGCAAATTCCGTTAAAAGGAAGTGGCTTCAAGGTTGACAGAGGAGCTACTTCTCAGGCTGAACATTTCACGAGGGATGTTATGGAGTCTATGTTTGACCCTTCAGTGCAGAACTCATTATTGCAACAGAATTAGAAGACCTCATACCTGCCTAGATGCCTGAGAGAAGACACATGAAAGAAGAACGATATATATGTTCAACATACACCAGGCCACCCTGGCTTCAAGGGAGGGAGAAAAGAGACTAAGTTCTTGTATTATATTTGCTCTCTTCTATTTGCGCTTCTTGACTCCAAGCAGTGGAGTACGTAGGCTTTGCATTCGATGAATAGAGCCCTCTTCAGCTACATCCATCACTGCTTTGGGCTGCTCCTCCACCTTGTAGCAAAATCTACATCCTTGCTGCTTCTGCACTTAACCTGACTACCCATGTAGCCATCCACAATCACTCATTCATAGTGACGTCCTTGATATGCAACAGTTCTCTGCTTCCTCCCCCCCTCAACTCACCCATGGAAATCCAAGGGCCAAGAAATCCCAGGGCTCTGCTGTGCTACTTTGCCCTACATGGCAGAGCAGACTTGGAAATCCAGTTTAATGAGGCAGCTAAAGGGAAAGAGGAATGCTTGGAGGTGGATGTGCACTCTAAATGGCTTTGCCATCAGATGTTAGCTTAACCTATTGTTTAGCAGTTTTCTTGCCCTGTTCATTTAGGCTAACTGTATTCACACAACTCTGCCACCAGGTCTGGACGGACTGTGAGAAAAAGCTAGGGTAGACTGAGTGCGGTGAACTTTCCCACTCAGAAGATAACAGCCATCCAGAGCCTTTATTCAAGGCAATTTCATGCTATAAGCTCCCATTTCATCACAGGAGGTAACAAAGCAGAGGATAGGAGAGGCATAGGTGGTCAATGATTCAACTAGAGATGCAGCACTAAACGGTCCCTGGACAGCAGTCTGATCACCTCAGCAATCTTCAGCATTGGAGAGAAAGGCACTGGCAGATTGAGAGGGATTCTCACACCTCTGGCTCTGAAGGCACAGACTCAGAATCAAATTAAAGGAATCACTAACTGCTTAATCCTAAGCATGTGATTAAGTTCAGCATCAAGTGTTTTAAACACATTCTTAACAGTCTTCAGCCAGGCACCTCCAATAATTTTGATCAAGTCTTGCTTTAGTCAAACCCTTGCATTCTTGTGTAAGCTTTAAAACATAACAGGATTTGATCACAACATTATACACACAGACATTCCATGAGTGGGCAGCACTGTACTGCCCATTTGAAGCAGTGGAATATGGAATAAAGCTAAAGATTTTGGCATTGGCTTGCAGTGACAGACATTTGGAATAATCCTCCACCAACCATGACCCTAGAGAGTAGAATAATACTTTATTCTCATGCTGTATCCATCTCCACATTAAACTTCTCCCTCCAGACAGTTACCAGGCGCTCCCCCTGACATTGCAAGATACTTGCTGCTAGAGGCTGAGGTCTTGGCATGTTGTAGCCAAACACTACAGGATTCGAGGCTGTGAGATTAGAGGATGATTTTTAAAAAAGAGAAAATTATTATCCTAAGAATCATTAGCCTCTTAAAGGGCTATAAAGCAAAGGCCTTCCTGTCTTAGCTGGCATGGATTTCCTAAAATGGAGCTTCTACTGGAGAAAAATAAACTGTACTGGAAAAGACTACC
>WAAB01002622.1:293488-308265 GCA_013389865.1 Piaya cayana
AGGGGAATAATACTGACGTACATTGCTTTAAAACATCTGTGGCATTGTTCTAAAACCCACCGCCAACTGCAGTAGCTGTAACCTTTACTGAAGCCTTAGGGAAAAGGGGCATATTTATTTTTCAGATTCTCCTGCCTGCTCACTGTATAGAAAGAAAAGCAGTGTCAAGATGGCGGAGGAAGATATGGTGGTACCTGGAAATGAACATGCAGTCCTCCTGCACCCAGTTGATGTTTTCTGAATAGAACAACTTTTGGTAAAACCTAATGTGTAGCCTCCGCTTGCTGAAGCAAATAAAAACCTGAAACATAAGATGAAGCTAATGACCGTTCCAATCCCCTGGTATGTGTCATGCCAGCCCTGTGGTTGGTTGCTCTAGCTCCAGGGTGATTCACCACTATCCTGAAAAACAGGCAGCTCTGGCAATGACTTAGTCACCTGGCACTAAGATGGGAACGCTCACTCTGGGGAAGCAGAGCATACACTGCTGAAGAGAAACTAGCTCATCCTTTTCCCAGAACCCAGAAAAATAGTTTCAAGTCGTAACAAGTAGAGCTACAATTGTCTTTTTCTGCTTATTAAAGGATTCCAGGCCAAAATAAAAGTTCTTACTGCTGTTAAGCACTTTTTATTATAATTATCAGAGTATGACCATTCTCTTCCATTCTCTTTCCCCTTAGTCACCTTTAAGCTGTTAAGTCCTGCGTTTTTCCCCATCTCCTTTTGTTGTACTCTTGAACCTACCTCAACTGTTCCTTAACAGTTAACTCCACTACAGCTCTGCATCCTCCCTCACACCTATTTGAAGACTGTAGTTTAGTTTGACAGACTGTTCCTCTTGCCTTATGAACACAAGCTTGAACAACATTAACAGATACTAAATCCTACCCTTAGTATTCACTTGCTTTACTTGTGTAGCTGCATCTGTACCATCTGTAAGACACCTCGTCTGCTCAGCCCTTCACTCCTGGTTATCCTCATGCCCTTTGGTTTATTAAACCAAAGTCTAACAAAGGTACACTCAGTAACAACAAATGTATTAATAAAAGCTTGAAACAACAATAAAATAAATCTTAACCTCTTACTGTATGTGTCACACCTTCAATAACAGACTTCCCCCAGGCCATGCTCCTAATGATGGAGCAATATCCCAACGTCTTTACGTGAGAAAATCAGGACCTGACCTCAAAAGGAGATTCTAACCTCATACCTAACCAATCTGGGTGTAACAGCACTGAAGAGACCAGAGACCTGTAGCATTTAAATGGTTCTGGATTGGAAGCTGACCCCCTAAGGCTTTTCTTTTAGGCACTGGCGCTCCATTGCAAACCCAGTCTAGCTATGTAGCACTCCTTTGGCAAGGTAAGACACACAACTGAGACAGCTCTGCAATGGAAAGCAGCAATTTTTTTCCCTTGTCAGCAAACAGGCAGTCACTTCCCAGTAGCATATTCTTTATTTCTTTACCAAACTTTCCTTAGCTTGTACTAGCAGACGAGATACTTAGTGCTTCATTTGTGAGACATGCATAATCCAGTGCATTTCTCAGATGAATAAAATTCACATCCTTGGGAAAGCCAAAGAAAGAGGCAAGATTTATTTTACTGGTATCACTTAGACCAGAACCTAGCAAAAGATTCTTCAGCTTATCTTTTAGAGACTGATTTATCTGTCACTGTTTCTGCCTTTGCTTGATAAGGATGACACAGCTACAGTCAATGTTCTAATGCTTTTGTCAACTACATTTTGGGGGGTTGCTCAAATTTCCTTGATTTTAGCAGGAAAAAAACTAAAGAACTAAATACAAAAATTAAATGCCTGTTGCAATGGGACACAGAGGACTGGTTTAATTCCCAGATGAAACTAGTTTCACTTGATTGAAAGGCCACATTATTTTAGCACTGACAAATTGCACAGTTAAGGATGGAATCTTCTGTCTTAGGAGCCAGGATCCGTGAGACTAAAAAGGTAAGATTTCCTGTTTTGCCAAGCAGAGCTTTGATGCAGACAGCTGCTAAGAACACTTTCTAGAGCACTTTCTTGCTTGTGACCAAGAACAAGTACAGCAGCTGTATAAACAAGGGGATGGATACACATTCTGCCTGTGGAAAGGGACTGGTGAGGAAGAAGTAAGAGCCTGCAAGCCTGTAACAACATGGATGTGTGTTGTGAAGGCCTAGAAGGACACAGAGCTGACCCCATACCTTTGAGCCTGAGTAAGATGGAGAAAGTGACTGTGAAAAGCACAAGTGGAGAGGAAAATTAAAGAGCTCTGGGCTCTGTTAAGGCTGACCTTGTGAAGGGTCACCCAAGGTGACAAGTCAGAGTCAGTCCTGCAGGGCAGGTGAGAAGGACATGCTGTGGAAGGCACGGCATGACAGGACTGTGACAGCCTTGCAGGCTGTTGATGTCACTCACGGTGAGTGTGCCAAGGTACAGGGAGCACCCAGCGGAGTCTATGTGTGCTGTAGCTGCAACACCTTGTTAAGTGGAATGGAAAGGTGGGTGCTGATTGGATAGGACCCAACAGGAAACTAAAGAAAAGGCTGTAAATAGACTGTTTAGAGTGATTAGATGCAGAGGGCAAGAACAATAATGAGAAACAATTCCATAAAAATCTCTCACTGGTTTTGCTTCTCATACTCCACTCCCCCCCACACTCCTGCTACCAAATAGAAAACTTTGTAATTTGAGCCCACCTTTAGCCGGGCTCTTCAGCTGAACCTGCCTAAAGCCGATTTCCAGCTGGGTCTCCATCTCACACACAAAGAGCTCTTGGAGTCATCTTCATAGTGACTGTTAAGTATTAAACAAGCCCATGCTCCAGCCTGGGTGTAGTATAAGTGAAAATGCACTCAGCTGTCCAGATTCAGTACCATTTCTTTCCATTTGTGCAGATACTACTGGCCTGTTTCACCTACATGCCTTACACTTCAGCTCTGCTGACGTCTGGAGCTACTGCTTCACTCAGTTTAATATTAACCGCTTGGTTTTCTGAGGCAGCAGCTTAGGCTCTGGGACAAAGCCAAACCCAGGAGCAAGTGCAGGGCAGGCTCCCAAGGAGGGTTTGCCTGCTTGTTCCACTACAGTTGGGCACAGAACACTCTGCTCCATGTGCCCCAGGGTCAGACAGCAGGTGCCCCACTGGGATCAATAGGTGAGAATCCCACCACCTGCCCCACTCCACGGGCTGGGGTTGATTCAAGACATAGTCACTATCACAAAAAGTGGAATATCATTGATTTAAGCTAAAGCAGAATTAAGTTTCATCTAAGTAACTGCATTTTTTCAAAGTTAGGCAGTGTCCCTCTGACAGCATGTTTTTGCTCCAGACAATGTTCATTCTTTGAAAATCAGAGAAACAGAGAATAGTTTGGGTGGGAAGGGACCTTAAAGATCATCCAGTTCCAACCTCCCTGTCATGGGCAGGGACATCCCACCAGACAGGGCTGCCTAAGGCCACATCCAGCCCAGCCTTGAACACCTCCAGGGATGGGGTAGCCACAGCTTCCCTGGGCAACTTGTGCCAGTGCCTCAACCACCCTCATAGCGAACAAATTCCTCCTTACATTGAGCCTAAATCTGCCCCTCTCCAGTTTACACTCATTGCCCCTAGTCCTATCACTACAAGCATTTGTAAACACTCCCTCTGCAGTTTTCTTGTTGCCCCTTCAGGTACTGGAAGCTGCTCTAAGATCTCCTTGGAGCCTTGTCTTCTCCAGGCTGAACAACCTCAAATCTCTCAACCTGTGCCACCGCCTCGTCACTCCCATTGTGAAGAAATTCTTCACTACATCTAGCCTAAATCTGCCCCCCTCCAGTCTATACCCACTGCCCCTCATCCCAGGTGTGTCTCCTCCTGGAATCCCTTCTCTTTGGAGCCTTTCTCTACCTCAAATGCAAGGTCAGCCAGGGTCGAACTCGCCAGAGTTCTGACCTTTGTCAAGTTCACGATAACATTACAATCAGACTTCGTACAGTAACAGAACATGCCTAAAGTTCCCGGGGACGTTTGTACGGGTTCCCCCTGTGCGAGAACCGCACGGTCCCGGTACACTGCGTTCTGGCAGCCGGCCCGGCCTGACGCAACCGCCGCGCCGCTTTGCCTCTGCCTGTCAGTCTGTCTGTCCCGGGCGCGAGCGCCAGCGAAACCCCCCTCCTGCCTTGCATCACCCGCGCGCGCGCCCGGGGGGGGCGGGGCGGTGGCGTCCTTAAAGGGCGCGCGGCGTCGCGTGCTGCCCAACGAGCCTCCGGGCTTCTCTGCGTTCACCCTGGCGCCAGCCATGAAGCGGGAGCAGCTCGAGCCGCAGCGCCTGTCTGACACCGCCGCCACCGAGCAGCGGGAGCAGACCCCGGCATCCCTCTGGATCTTCGGGTACGGGTCCCTGGTGTGGAGGCCGGGCTTCGAGTTCACGTCGCGCAAAGTGGGATTTATCCGCGGCTACTGCCGGCGGTTCTGGCAGGGAGACTCCTTCCACCGCGGCACCGAGGGAGCGGTAAGTGCCGGGGGGAAAGGGGAGTGAGAGGGGGAGATGGAAGGGAAGGGAGAGGAGGGAGAGTAAGGTAGGAAGGGGTGGGGGTAGATGGGAGGGGGTGAGAGAAGGGGGGGTCATGGGAGAAAAGAGGGGGAGGCAGTGTGAGTGTTGGGGTGATGGGAGGGAGGAGGGGGCGCGATGGGAGACGGAGGTGGACAGTGCAACACCGGCTCAAACAGCTCTGCCGCTTCTTCCCACAGCCCGGCCGGGTGGTGACGCTGCTGGAGGACTGCGGGGTGAGTACCTGCCATCCCATCCCCGTGCCCCTGCCATGTCCCACCTCCTGTCATCCCCAGCCTGTGCCCATGCCCTGCTAGCAGCTCTGTGGGCTGTCCTGGAAATGGCTGTGGGGCTCCTAACTGTGCTGTAACCACCTTGCTCTGTTGCTTCTAGGCATGTACGTGGGGTGTAGCCTATGAAGTCCGTGGGGAACAAATCGCTGCATCTCTCCAGTACCTAAACGTGCGAGAAGCTGTCCTGGGAGGCTATGATACCAAGCTGGTGAAGTTCCACCCTCAAGAGAAAGATGTGGAGGAACCCATCCTTGCGCTTGTTTACATTGCAACACCCCAGAACCCTTCTTACCTCGGCCCAGCGTCTGAAGAAGACATTGCAGCTCAGATCATAGTCTCGAGTGGTTGTGCTGGTCATAACATTGAGTACTTGCTGAGACTGGCAGACTTTATGCGCTACTTTTGTCCTCAAGCAAAGGACGAACATCTCTTCTCCATCGAAGAGGCCCTTGTTTCCATCCTTCCATGCCTATACTACACAGAGGATTCTCTGGAAGAAACTGCAAGTGTTCCTCAGAAGTCTAAGGGTTGAAATAGAAAATTTTTGGCAGGGTCCCAGTAAAATGGATGTAAGGAAGAATGCAATGGGGACAGTCTTAACTCTGATAAAATGTATTGGACTGGGTGAATAAAGGGAGAATTAGCAAATAGTAGGGGAGGGAGGAAGTGGAGTAAAACATGCTTGCTATAGAACTCGCAATTAGTACCTGTTAGCACTCCTGACTCCCGATGGCACGACAATAGCCATCCCTGCTTTCTAGTGAGGGGAGCAGGGATCTTTGCTGGAACTTTGCTCTGTAAGACTTGCTTCCGGGGGTCAGACCTGAAGCACTCTCTCTCTCTTAAGAGAAGAAAGAGGCTCATCTATTCTGTGTCCACCACCTTTTTTGGGGGCGGGGGGTGTGTTTGGTTTTTTTTAATTTTTTTTCTTTGATGACTAGTTGAGCAGGACTTGACTGGGTTTAAGCAGTATATATATATATAATTCTACCTCTGATTGGCAAAAAGCTGTTTGTGTAGTAGTGGAGACTTGAACAGGTTCTGCCAATTAAGACAACCTTTTTTCCCCTGCTGTCCCACCTCTAGTACAATGAACTGACACTAAATTTCAGGACTTCTGTGCAATATTAAAAGAACTAGCCTGTGTAGGCTCTTATGGATCCTACTTTTGTTGTGAAGGATCACAGTAATGCACTTATTTTCTAAAATACCGTATTTATTCTGTGTTGTATTTCTTCTTGAGAGGGGTATCTAAACTGCTCCTGTGAGACAGTGATTCATAGCCCAAGTTCAACCTTGCATTTGTGCCTTCTAGTTTTAAATCAGTTTTCTGAAGAGCTAAGCCTGCTTTAATGACAGAAGCTTTTCTCCAAGCTTCTGTGACCTTGTGCTGCTACAGAAATAACTGACTCCATAAGATGCAGTCCTGCCTATGTGGGAAGTCAGTCCTGTCTGTGAGAAAGCTGTCTAGATACAGCAGCATTTTAACTAGACCTCTACTGGTTAAGTCTCTGGTGCATTGAGGTACTGTGGGTTTCTGTAGAAACATTGGGAGGTTCTAGTTCTGTACCTGGGCATCTGTCTGGTATGCTTTTATTTGACTGCGAAGGACCATGACTGAGCATATTTGCAAGCCTTTGAGCTTTGCCTTGACTGCGTTAAGCAGAAGCACTGCTGCAAGCTTAGACTTTTCAGCTTCACGTATTAACTGCATGAAAACTCAATAGTATTTTCTAAGAAAGCTGCTGCTATTGCAACAAAACTGTTCTTGAGAGCTGACCTCTGGGATGTTGAAATCCTCCCAAATATCATGTGGATTTTATTATTTAAAAAAAAATAGGGACTGTTTGTATTACTCTGGCTTGTATGTATATGGAGTGGTACTGTGCTGTGCCCAGTAATAAAACAAACTGACAAAGTCAGTCTTCTGTACTTTGGTGTTGGTCTGTTTTTCTTACTGACTCTTAAGTGCAAACTGATTGATTTTTTTAAGTGGTGTTTAAAAACAAAATCTTAGCTGGCAATGCTGCTTTAGTTCCTATGTCTTTTTCATTTAAAAAACAACAGCTGAGCAGCTTGCCTCTCCTTGATAACACTGGAAGCCACCCCTTTGAGAAAATGGGGTTTGGAGGCTTCCTCTTCCCAGTTTCCAGCTCTTGTTGATTCTGGAGTGCTAGTGCTGACAACTCCTGACTCTACTGGGTGAGCACAGAAATGTAATCTTCCCTTGGCAGGCCAAGCAGAGAACTAGGCATTGCTGTTTCCAAGAAGTAATAGTGGAAGGACAAGAAAAGGCTGCAGCAGCCAGCTCTGCTGGCTGCACTAAGGGAGGCAGTTCTTTCTCTCCTGCTTTGCACACCATGTGCTGTCTACAGGGGTAATGTGCAGCTGCCCTTCTGATTCCTCTAGTTACCAGCTGCCCCAGTGCTAGCGGATCACTGTAGCTGTTGCTGTTACCCCCCTCAAGACTTGAGTGACAGAGTAGAAATTAATTGAAACAACTGGATTTACCACTAATTAAAGGCAAGTGCATGTTTCAGCAATAACACTAGAGAAAACTCTGCTTCCCCTGTTTTGTGGAGGCCCTCACTTAAACTGAGCAGCTGCATCTCAATGAGGGCTGCATTCCTTATCTGGAAAATCCAGGGGTTAAAGAATCAGCTTACCTGGAGTGGAATACTTGCTTATTTGTATGAGAGTGGGATCAGATACCAGAATATCTCCAGATAAAACAAAAACATCCAAATTATCGAAGGTGCAGAGACACCACTGAGAGGCAGTGGTAGCAGATGAGCAACTCAGCAACCTGCATTGCCATCTCACATGGAGACCCCCTTGCTTTGTTCATCCCATTGAGCCTGGGCTGGCCTCTTGATCCAAGTTGCTTGTAGAAGACAAGGAGTGAGTGCTTGTGAACAACCCATCAGTGCCAGGAATGCTCTTTCAGTGGCTGTTTCCTCTTCCTTTGAAAAACGTAAGTATTTTAAGCACATATATACTACTACACTGAATTACCATTTCTTTCCTCAATTAGTTCTTTGCACTGGACTTCAAAAAAACCCTACATTTTTATTTTCAGGAGTGGTGAGTGTGGGAGCTTGCTGCTGTCATCCTGTCACTACATCTTCAAGGCACTAAGACAGACATTGAGGCATCATGTAACTTCTTCTGAGGCTTTTTGGGTCCTGTGAGTGTGGGAACTGGTCACGTTTTGGTCAGTTGATGAATTTAAAAGATCAACACCCCACCCGCCAAATCTGAACTATGGCTGTGTGATCGAGGAGAGATGGCAGCCCACAACATTTGTTATATACCCAGCTTGTGTTTGTAGTGCTTCTCAAAGATGGGGGACCATGGCTTGCCTCTGATGAACCAAATGTCAGGAAGATAATTGTTGCTTGGAGGCAGTCATGCATGGCTGCTGGGAGTGCCAGGCCAACGGTGACACATGTTTTACTACAGGTTTCCTCTCCCCATGGCATGACTTGCCATCTGAGATGAAACAACTGGCTGTAGGTGCAGCTCCAGCTTCTGGCAGCTCTGACTCTGTCCTCACTTTGTCAGGGGGTGAGACAATTGCCCTGTTTGCAACTGCTGCCATACATCTCTGGAGATTCTTCCCTACCTAGAGGCTTCCTTTTGCATATGGAGTTTTCTCTGGCTTCCCCATGACAAGCTTGTGTCTACCAGGCCACCTCACATTAGAAAGGGGTTGCAATAAAAATGTGTTTACAGCATTATCAGTCATGTACTTGCCAAG
Source organism: Piaya cayana (assembly GCA_013389865.1). Taxonomy (NCBI): domain Eukaryota; kingdom Metazoa; phylum Chordata; class Aves; order Cuculiformes; family Coccyzidae; genus Piaya; species Piaya cayana. Next base: position 302,077 of record WAAB01002622.1, read on the forward strand.
TCTAAAACCAGCACAATTCACATGATTTAAGTCCCTTCTTCAGCCTTTTCCATTTTCCTGCCCAGCAGTTCCCCCACAGACCTGGAACATGGGTCCGAGTCACCATTTCCTTGAGTACATTAGGACAGGACCTACCCAGCTGCATTGCAGTGGCACAGGCAGATAAATGAAGTACATGTTGGAATGGCTGGACTCGATGATCCAGTGGGTCTTTTCCAACCTGGTGATTCTATGATGACAGTTCATCCTCTCCTGGCGTTCATATGTATAAAACACCCCTGAGGGCACATGGTCCTTTAATAGGGCAAGAGAAAGGGTAAGTGAAGCTCAGAAATGTTAAAAGGATTCAGGGAAGACAAAATCCAGAATAAAAGCTCCTGGTTCCTAAGTGCTGCAGTATCATCTCAGTTTCAAGGAGAAGTTTTGAGAACCAGGGAGACTTCGCACAGATAAATCTCTATCAAGGTGATTTCAGCTCTAGCAAAAACGTGATTTAAATACAGTATCACCAAAGTATGAACTTTCCTGTGCTTGTGGTATTTTCTAGATGAGATGCAAAGTCGGAACTAGTGAGACCAAACTCATACCTGTGGTTGATGGCAAGAGGCATGTAGCTCAGTGAAGGAGGTGGTAGGAGAGGACAATGGCCTAGGAGAGGGGCAGGGAATAGACCAGCCTTCCTCAGCTGGGTGCAAAAGCAGCTAATGGCTTGGCTGAGTCTATTTGAGGAGAACGTACATTTGAGCATCCAGAAAGTGGGGCTGGCACAGACTTTTAAGGCTATCAAGTCACCAGTGTGAGATCTGAAGGGGAGAGGTGCAGCTCTATGTGTGTGCCCACAGCCCTGAGAGGAGCCCTGGGGCTCCACCATGTGCAGCACTGCACAGCTTGCAAGTCACAGGGACTGGCACAGGCTGGATTTAGCAGGTATCAGAGAAGCTGCAGCTGGTTGTGCATAGCACATGTTATTCTATATGTGTCTGCTTGCGCTCAAGAGGCAGGCTGAAATGTGGGTTTAATTACTTACAGATGTTTCACAGGCAGAGGAAAAGCAAAAGAAAAACAAAAAAACAAACAAAAAGAAAACCCAAACCAAACCCACAATGAATGTTTACTGCTGCTCCTGGACAGTCTCTGCAGTGATATATGGACTGACCAGCAGGCAAAGCAAGGGAGCGGCTGGTGCTCTGCTCTTACCATACCTGCAAAGGCTGTGCTCTTACATGCACTCCCCTCTGCAGCAGAGGCTTAACAGCCCTTCATACATGCTGTGTAGAGAGTGGATGTGCCCATAAACAACGTCTGGCTGGGTAACAGCACAGCCTTCTGCTCCTGCTACCAGGAAAGACTGGACAGAGAAGCAGGGGAAAGAATCCTAGGATGTCCTGAGTTGGAAGGGACCCACAAGGATCATCAACTCCAACTCCTGTCTCTTGAATATTGTCAGGCTTGTCACCGTGACTACATCCCTGAGGAGCTGTTCTAGTGCTCCACCACCCTCTGAGAGAAGAACCTTTTCCTAATATCCAACCTAAACTTCCCCTGGCACAACTTCTTGCCATTCCCTCAGGTCCTATCACCAGAGAGAGCAGATCAGTGCCAGCTCCTCCTCTTTCCCTTGTGAGGAAGCAGTAAACTGCGACGAGGTTTCCCCTCAGAAAACAGAGATCTAACGGATGAACAGCTGCACCAGGACAAGTGAGCTAACTTTGCATAAAACAGCCAGCACAAAACACACAGTCTTGGTCACCAGTGCACTTTGATGCTTCTCCGTATAACACATTCCAAACAGCTCAGTGCACTGCCAGCATGTCCCACAACCTGTGAGTCAGTCTAGGCCTGGAAGTCCTTTGTGAAACTTTAAAACAGGTTATGTCACATTCAGCTCAAGAACCTCATCCCAAAGGCAGAAGGGAACAGAATTTAGATGGGAGATTTTGATCTGAGTCAGACTTCTTGCTTTGCCACTGCCAATCTTTATGACACAGTATATACTTTGATAACACCAAATACAAAGGGGTTTTGAGAACTCAAGGACAGATACAACATAAAAAAGTGCAGTCCCAGTGCATGAACGGACAGTGACGTGCCACCAGTGTGCAGCCTAGCTCAGCACAGCATGGTTCCCCATACAGAGGAACAGGAAGGGATAAAAAAGTAGATTTACAGTGAGGAAATGGAAAAACTACACTTGCAGAAAAATCTGCAGCCACTCAGCAGACTCTGGAATTTCCTACTAACTAGTTGCCTTGGCTTAAGTGAAAACTTCCCTAATTAATATGCTATATTAGAGTTATGAGAAAAACCCTGCCCAGCTTTGAAAGAGCCTTGGGCTTGGGAGGGCGGAAGGAAGCAGGCATTCTGGGCAGCACTGGAGAAGCTCTACATGCTTTGTTTACAAACCCTGTACAATTTTTGTTTGGCTTTTGGATGTGTTTTATTCTTTAACAGCTCCCTTTTCATCTCATCACAGTGCCAGCCACACTGATGAGTGTTTATGCTTGTGAATTCCTGAAGCACAGCCAGTACCTTGAACTCCAGAGAATGAGACTGAAATAACGTAAAAGGTCAAGGAAGTTCAAAGACAGAAAGGTGCCATTTTCCTAGCTGGGGACACCACACTGTTCCCAGACCTCGCTGAGCTGCTCTGGGGACACAAGAACAAAGACTTCTCTCTTAAGTCCTCCTGTTTACTCTGCTTTTTGCCTCCCTCACCTCACCGCTTTAATGAGATTTATTTCCATGAAGCTCAATTAAAACGACCAGGAGTCAGTTTAGCCAGAGCCTGACAACTGAAGAGACATCTGATAGTTACTGGCACTTACAACTCCAAAGGAAAGGGGAAGTTTTTCTCCCAGTTATTCGACCCCTGCTGGCTCACATAGCAGGAGCAGGTCCCAGAGTGTTGTTTCCTCCACAAGCAGATGTCAGCTATTGCAGAACCTATGATCTTTGAGTGCTTCACCCACAGGAAGACAAGTCAGGGGATGACTTTTGGAGAGAGGAGATTCCATTTGGCCTTGCTGATTGGGAAGCCTGTCCTGCAGAAATGATGAACGTGTGCCTGGGCTGACTGGGCACAAGTGCTGGGTGCATGTGTGTCAGCCATGCTGTGCAAGAAGATCGCACACAGAGCTGTCACAGGTGGCCTCCACACATGGAGCATATCACCCTGCACAAGCTGTTGATCATACTTCCATCTGCAGGTTTCTGTAGACTAAGGGGTTCATTAGCACATGCACATACAAGATGTACGCGTTTGCACAGCACTGTGCATACCCCACACACCCTCATTTGCAGGTGAAGGGGCGCTAGGGAACAGTCCGGGCTAACGTGAGCACTGGGTTTCACTAGCTTATGCCCTCAGCTCTCTGCTTTGCCTTGAACTGGAGCTGTGGCGCAAGGGACACAAACAGCTCAGACGATATTGAAGTGATTTCACAGACTTGCATCGAACCCACTTAGAGCAATTATAACCTCATCTGCAAACAAACTGCCTCGGGGGCAACCACAGCCGACTTGCTGATGTTACACTATCTACACGAAGTGTGTGTGACACAGGAAGATGGGAAACAATCTAAAAAAGCAGCCTTTTATCCCCTCCTTGCCTAGAGAGCACACCAGCCTTTCCAAACTGCAAGTCAGCACTGATGAAGCGCTTAATGCCAAGAGAGGGAGGTGGCACATGCTGCCCTGGTACCCAGGGAGGGCAAGGAAAGGCATGGTCTATGATGGATATGTTTACATTACCTCTGTTCACCTCACACTGGGGCAGTGCCAATGGGTGCGCTTTCATGTGTCACTGCAAGCACCAGCACTGTAAACGACCTCCCAGGATTGCAGCTGAGGCACTACAGATCAGCTGCAGCACGCAGGGGTGGGAGATACTGTTACAGACAACTAGGCTCAGCAGCCTTGTCCTCAGGATGCTTCTACAGACATCATGAGCTAAAATATCTCACTTTTGTTTTCCAGTGAGGCATGCATTTCTTTAAGTAAAATTGACCTGAAGGTATGGTTCAAACAGCTAGCAGGTTTTTAAATTACACACGTATTCATTTTAGACTACACATACATTCACTCTTTTGGTCTGTTTTATAACAATGTGTTTTTCTGAAAGACATTCCTCTCCACAAACACACAATCCCATATTTAGAGAGGGAAAAGAGAAGGAATGTCCAGCTCCCCATGGCCGTGACAAAAACTAATTTTCATCTCTTCTCTGTCAGAGACTTAGCTATCTTGGGACATCTTAGGCAGGAGCCAGATGAAACCATGTCTCCTGCGGCACAGCACAGTCAACTCTGGCAGTGCTCCTGTCTCTAAACTACAGGTATCTTGTATCTATTCCTTGAATAGTGATAGGACTTTTAGTGATAGGACTAGGAGGATAAATATATCCACTAGGCTATAAAGTGGATAGTGGAAGATTTAGGTTGGATATAAGGAGGGAATTCTTCGCGATGAGGGTGGTGAGACACTGGAACATGTTGCCCAGGGAAGTTGTGGCTGCCCCATCCCTGGAGATGTTCAAGGCCAGGTTGGATAGGGTCTTGGGCACCCTGATCTAGTGGGGGTGCCCCTGCCCATAGCAGGGGGGTTGGAACTGGATGATCTTTAAAGTCCATTCCAACTCAAACTGTTCTATGATTCCATGATTCTATGAAAAACATCCTGTAATTAGAGGGCAGATGAGATGAGTTGGGGAATGAGGATGAGAAGCATCTGTGGGACTAGCCTCATTCAGAATAAATATCTACTATATTTTTTTTCCCAGAGGATTCTTGCCTCATTTCACCTGATGGCAGGATGCTAAATATGAGCAGTTCAATTCCTTTTTTTTCCTGTACAGTCCTGTATAGTTTTGTGCACACCTTGCTCCAAATAAGGCAGCACCCTTCCAAATTTTGATTTTTCTCTGGCAAATCACTGTAACACCTTTGCAAACTTTAACTCCTCTCCACAAGACTTTGTGATGAGGTATTATTTCAGTTGTAGAAGTGGGGAACCGAGACATGAAGAAGTGATTTCAAAAGTGCACAGTGATTCTGAATGCACAAAGTGAAGCACTGAGGGATGACGTTTTTCAAAGCACTCAGAAATGTACATTAGATATTCAGAGATGTCAGAAAAAAAAGATAATATGCACTCATGTAGTCAGCAGTAGATCCTGAGTAATCTGAAAATTTTCATGGGTTTTTATGTTTGCCATTGCACGATGAGGATCTCTATGGTTGCAAGTTTAGTAATTTGCTCTCAGTATTCTTAAACCTTCACATAGCTAAGCTAGCATAATATTTTTTTGCCAACTAAAAATTAAGGTCAACAGAGAACGTGTTTATATAGCTTGGGGCATTTCTGTTTTATACATATCACTCAAATTTGTTGCAGTCCATTTGGGTCTTACAGCTAATGGCTGAGGCTCACAGCTGGTGGCAGTTCCAGACTTCTCACATGTTTATTCCTGTAACATCTCAGACATGAGATCTGTTTTAAATTAAAAAATTAAACAACATTACTTTTCTTGTTTGCTATCAATTATATCACTGCAAGGAAGATCTGGGCTTCTCTAATCTGTCTGTGAATATGCTACCCATCCAGCTCTCACTCTTAAAGTTTAGTTATTTGATTCCAGACAGACACAGTGATACATAGCTAAGGACAGCAAACTGCAGTGTAACCAAATTACATCATTTATGCAATACATGCCTCTGGTTGCATATGCTAAGAGCAAGTTATCAAAGCCAGGGAAGCAAGTCTCCTTCTGCAGAGCTCATGATGGTGGGTTTCAAAAACATATAAATCCCTTTGGGTTATAGCAGCCCATAAGAGAGATGGTCATGACTTCCAGTCCCAAATCAACTCTGTGTTTAAAAACCTGCTTGTATATTACAGATTCAGCATCACAATGTCTCTAAGTTTTCAACTAGTCAATAGGAACTGAGCCAAGCGACTAATTAGTAAAAAGAACTAGGCAACAATTATTTTTTCACACTAAATGGGTTAAATATGTATCACAGTAAAGTTATGACTGTAAGTTACATACAGTAAGTTCTTCTGTTCTCAGAAAAGTATGATAGAGAATGATGGAAGACTGTAGTTACCCAGACAGACATCACAGAGATGAACTACTCTTTCAGGAGCTCTTGAAATCTAGAGATTGAAATCATAGAACCCCTTGGTTGGAAA
>WAAB01002624.1:0-12698 GCA_013389865.1 Piaya cayana
GATGGAAAGAGTAAAACTTCCCATTAAAAATACGTTTGAAAAATAGCCACATTTAAGAAGTATAAAACCTCAATGAAAAAATTCCATTTCATTAGTACAAATATAAAAATACCATATCTTAATAGTTCCATAACATAATTAGAAATTATCTGGAAAATATGTACGTAGGTATACAAAGTCACTATAAGCAATCTTTACATTGTTGCCCTGTGATTTGGGACTTTTTTTATTCTGCTTCAATAGTACTTCCTTTACATAGTTTTGGATTAAGGATACTTAATGCTTTTAAAACTCTTCCTTAATTACTCCAATATGATTTAGAGGAAAGTATAAATTCTTTCAGTAAATGTATGGGAAGCCAACATGTCCTGTTCAGATCTAAATTCTGAAATATTTTTGATTTATATAACATGGCAGTGGTATTTCCAACTACTGAAAGTTACACATATATTTCTGCAATGAACCACTCAATAGTGACTCATAACAGTTAAGGAGTGGTGGAACATGTGCCATTGTAATTTTTGAGATATATTTCAAGCAGAGGAACACTTCTGCGCCTATTAGCAGAGCTTGGGTTTTGCAACGGGATCACACACCTGTAAATTCCAGCATAGACTGGAATATAGATTACAAATGGAATGTAGATTAGCAATAATAGGATAAGAAAAAAGAAGAGATTTAAATATTCTTTGTAACTAGAAATGTCTCATGTTTAGCAGCATGTTTGTGTTTTAGCAAGTAGAAATTGACTACAGAAAGCCCAACATCCCTCTTGAAAACAGAAGATTAGCTTTACTGCACAGAGTATTTAAAATGATATCGACATTTAGTTCACATGCAATGCAATAATCAGTCTGTACACAAGTAAAGCACAGCTTCTTATAAGAAAAAAGTATTAAATTAATTTTAATGTATTCTAATGCTTTTTCCTTTTATTTAGGTGGATGGAAATAATTGTCTCTCGCATATGCAACGGAGTTGAGATATGTGAAAGAATCACTCATTTCCAAAGAGTAAGAATAATGGAGTTGATTTGCAGATGTAAGTGTAAATTAGCTCTCTAATTAATGGAAATGCTCAAGATATTATAAAATAATTAAGTAAAAAGGGGTGAAAAATAAAAATTACATACATATATATTAGACAAACTACCAAGGAGAACTGACTGCAGAGCATTTAAAACATTAGATTGGTTTATAAATATTTAAGTTTTGACAATTCTGGGTTTTTTTAATCTACCACATAGAAAATAAATGTTCCTTTCAGATATTAAAGTGGGAATTTTTGTCATCTTTGAAATATTGCTGAAACAATTAATTCTGTCAAATTTCAATAGCAAAATGCACTGTGGCTTAAACTTTCTATAAATTTGTAAAAGCTTCAGTTTTGACAGATAAATATCACTAAGAAAACCAAACTGATGAACAAAACCAAACCCTTGTGACACTTCTGATCAATTCTGTTATTCCATTACTTTCTTGCAGAGATTTTTTTTCATATTCAGAATCCTCCCACATTCTTCCACACTGCTGAATCTTTTGAAGTAAAGCCATTCTTTGATGTAATGGGGAAACCAATTTTATTTAGCGAGATCTTTAAATATATTTTTCCAGTTGTTCCGGCTGCCAAAACGTTCCAAGGAAAGATGTTGTCATACTTTCAGGCTTTTGAGGGCAGAACTGAAGAGTGCAACTGTAAACATTCCAAAGCTCATCCTGTAGCAGTTAGATTCCGTTTTATCTGTAGGACACAAGTTACCTTATATACAGTCATTTCATACTGTCAGTTCTTAATTATAGATGCCATGCGCTTCCAATAGGGACATTTAATTCCCAGAAAGTAGTTCTAGATAATCCTGTTAAAACAAGATAAATATGGGAGATAAGACTGAAACTCTGTTATTTTCCAAATCCATTCCCTGCCCAGTTCTGAAGAGCTGTATCATAAGGAAATCAAATTTATATGTATAACTCAGGTTTGCCTAAAAATACCAAACTTATATTTATTCCCTTGAAATTTGAAATTACATAGGCAAAAGAAAAAGTGATGAACCTCCAGAATCCCCGAAGCAAGAGTTAAGTAAGCAATGTAAGGGTCTCAATTGCAGATATTGTCTTAAATTCATCTAATGCCAACTTGGAGTCATTCCTCTTTATTTCAAGCAGTCACCTGAGAGACTCACACTAGGAAAGAAGTTGTCAAATTTTCCATTTCTTGGGAGAGTAAAAGACACTTTCAGAGGGTCGTTCAGATTTCAGGTGGACTTTGAAAAGCACAAATGACAGCATGACAAGTATGGTACCAGCTAAAGTTAGGTAGAACAAAATCTGCCTCCTACGATAAGACTCAGTTTTGAGATTAAGTGACAGGGTGGTGACAACAATAAAGACTTTTCTTCTGGCTCTGAAGGTGAGGCTGCAGCAGCTAGAATGAGCAAAGTTTGAGAAGCTGATTCATTTAAAACTATCAGAAATGTAAGGAAAAAGTCATGGCAGAATTGACATTGGAATACTAATCCACTGCTTTGCTTAAACATTTCTTAATTCAGTCTGAAGGAGGAGGGTAATTGAGTGATCTCATTATTTGTGCTGATGGAGAGAAGAGATTGATTATTTTATGGCTGTATATTTCTGTTAGAGGCAGAGTCTTAAAGACAGAGGAAAAATTTCAAAACCAAACCACAACAAATCTGAAAAGATATGACATCACACTATAGGCATTTCTGGCATGGAGAGAGTGAAGAAAGCACCCTTGGCACTGCCTGGAAAGAGCCATGTAGAGGGGAGAAGCTTCTTCACTTTGTTCCTGCTATGGTGGTTGAAACAGGGGGTTGTCTGGAATTTCTTTAAATAGGAAGGGTTTCATTCAAACATAGCTACTCCTGATAATCATTTTTTTACCGTCATGAAAATGATCCCCAAGACTCTGAATTCTGAATTGCAGAGTCAGAAGTGGTAAAACATGTTCCAAGTCATGTCCATATAATTATGCAGACTTTTATGTACTTTACATTTTATTGAAAGTATTACACTTCCACCACAATATATTTTAACCTGTAATGTAAGAAATTAAAAAAATGAGATTACTGAATCATTTCCTCTGTAAAATTGGAACCCCTTTTACTATTACTTTTTAAAGCACAGCAAGGCCCAAGGCACTGTACTGTAACCTTTAGATTTCTTCAACCTATTCAAATGGGAACTGGAAACTCTTTCAAAGTCATGCATGCTATTAAACACTAACCTCATATTACAGCTGAGTATACAAATAGCAACAGCACGGAAAATAAATTTTGATGTACTATTTTTTGGAAGAGAACTAGTCTAAGAGGCAAGTTGCCGTTTAGGGACAGACTTCATATTTTTAAAGTAGATTTGCTCACATTTATTTAATTCTCTTAACAATAAAAATACAATACTCTACTATTCCCATTTCCCTGTTTCCACAAGGACATTTTTTACTTACTGTTTCTTTAAGGTAGTCTAAAGTAAACAGATTCACAAACAGAGAAATATATGCAGTTACATCTGGTTTATTATTGCCCTTCTTAGATCTTCTACAGACAATAGGGCAAGATGCATCATTCTTTAAACAGTCTTACAACACTTGCACTGCCAAAATCATCACATGCTATATTAAGGTGAGTTACTGGGGAAAAATTATGCTAAAGCTCAACAAATACTGTTTAGCAGGCATAAAATTTGATGTAGAGATCTGTCTTTTAAGCTAAAATCATGCTATATTTCTGATTTTGAAACATGCTTCAATAGTACAAGGCTAATTTTATTTCCTATTTTGACATATTCCCTTGAAATGGTAAAATCACTTGGAGCACTGTCCAAAACTTTGTACACCTATACCTTTGTTTGCTAAGAGACTGAAGAGCTAGCACAGGTCACAAAATGAGCTGTTTATTCCCCATGAAATCTTTGACTATTTAGGGAAAACCTAACCCCAGCCTCCCACAAATCTTCCAAAAGAAAACTTCAAACTGTAAATACTCCAAGGTGCTTGATAACAGGAGCAGTTCAAACTTAAGCACTGCATGATTTAACTATCCCCCATCTGCTTTGTCGCCTCGTGGGAACTCCCAAGCAAATGCAGCCTCTCTGATGCTACTTGATGCCGCCAAATGAGAAGCCTGGAATGGAAAACTGCCACAGTCACTGCAGACAAATGTTACTTCTCTGTGGCTTGGCTCCACACCTCTGGCAGCATTCATATAGCATGATTAATACTACTGGCTACAAATCCAGTGATTTAGTCTAGGTAAGGTTGAGAAGCATAAAGTTCTGTATCTCTTCACTGGCATTGCTGACAAGAACAATCTGTAGCAGAACATACCCTCCATCATGCTGGAAGCATTCTGGTGGTGCTGTTGCACTTTGCAGGAAAATCATTTCCAGCTAAATGACAATGCTTTACAAGGCATTTCTTATTCATAGTAACAGTAGGAGAGAAATCAATAGTACATTCACAGCTGATACAAGCAGCCCTCATTCTTCCTGTTCTGAAAAAAAAACCAAACCCAAAACAAAACAAAACAAAAAAACAACCAAAAAAACTGCTGAGTAGTTCCTGAGTCTGGATAACTTCATTATCTAGCACTAGTCCCAATTGGTTGAAAAGTTGAAGGTTNAAAAGCACAAATGACAGCATGACAAGTATGGTACCAGCTAAAGTTAGGTAGAACAAAATCTGCCTCCTACGATAAGACTCAGTTTTGAGATTAAGTGACAGGATGGTGACAACAATAAAGACTTTTCTTCTGGCTCTGAAGGTGAGGCTGCAGCAGCTAGAATGAGCAAAGTTTGAGAAGCTGATTCATTTAAAACTATCAGAAATGTAAGGAAAAAGTCATGGCAGAATTGACATTGGAATACTAATCCACTGCTTTGCTTAAACATTTCTTAATTCAGTCTGAAGGAGGAGGGTAATTGAGTGATCTCATTATTTGTGCTGATGGAGAGAAGAGATTGATTATTTTATGGCTGTATATTTCTGTTAGAGGCAGAGTCTTAAAGACAGAGGAAAAATTTCAAAACCAAACCACAACAAATCTGAAAAGATATGACATCACACTATAGGCATTTCTGGCATGGAGAGAGTGAAGAAAGCACCCTTGGCACTGCCTGGAAAGAGCCATGTAGAGGGGAGAAGCTTCTTCACTTTGTTCCTGCTATGGTGGTTGAAACAGGGGGTTGTCTGGAATTTCTTTAAATAGGAAGGGTTTCATTCAAACATAGCTACTCCTGATAATCATTTTTTTACCGTCATGAAAATGATCCCCAAGACTCTGAATTCTGAATTGCAGAGTCAGAAGTGGTAAAACATGTTCCAAGTCATGTCCATATAATTATGCAGACTTTTATGTACTTTACATTTTATTGAAAGTATTACACTTCCACCACAATATATTTTAACCTGTANACCAAACCACAACAAATCTGAAAAGATATGACATCACACTATAGGCATTTCTGGCATGGAGAGAGTGAAGAAAGCACCCTTGGCACTGCCTGGAAAGAGCCATGTAGAGGGGAGAAGCTTCTTCACTTTGTTCCTGCTATGGTGGTTGAAACAGGGGGTTGTCTGGAATTTCTTTAAATAGGAAGGGTTTCATTCAAACATAGCTACTCCTGATAATCATTTTTTTACCGTCATGAAAATGATCCCCAAGACTCTGAATTCTGAATTGCAGAGTCAGAAGTGGTAAAACATGTTCCAAGTCATGTCCATATAATTATGCAGACTTTTATGTACTTTACATTTTATTGAAAGTATTACACTTCCACCACAATATATTTTAACCTGTAATGTAAGAAATTAAAAAAATGAGATTACTGAATCATTTCCTCTGTAAAATTGGAACCCCTTTTACTATTACTTTTTAAAGCACAGCAAGGCCCAAGGCACTGTACTGTAACCTTTAGATTTCTTCAACCTATTCAAATGGGAACTGGAAACTCTTTCAAAGTCATGCATGCTATTAAACACTAACCTCATATTACAGCTGAGTATACAAATAGCAACAGCACGGAAAATAAATTTTGATGTACTATTTTTTGGAAGAGAACTAGTCTAAGAGGCAAGTTGCCGTTTAGGGACAGACTTCATATTTTTAAAGTAGATTTGCTCACATTTATTTAATTCTCTTAACAATAAAAATACAATACTCTACTATTCCCATTTCCCTGTTTCCACAAGGACATTTTTTACTTACTGTTTCTTTAAGGTAGTCTAAAGTAAACAGATTCACAAACAGAGAAATATATGCAGTTACATCTGGTTTATTATTGCCCTTCTTAGATCTTCTACAGACAATAGGGCAAGATGCATCATTCTTTAAACAGTCTTACAACACTTGCACTGCCAAAATCATCACATGCTGTATTAAGGTGAGTTACTGGGGAAAAATTATGCTAAAGCTCAACAAATACTGTTTATCAGGCATAAAATTTGATTTAGAGATCTGTCTTTTAAGCTAAAATCATGCTATATTTCTGATTTTGAAACATGCTTCAATAGTACAAGGCTAATTTTATTTCCTATTTTGACATATTCCCTTGAAATGGTAAAATCACTTGGAGCACTGTCCAAAACTTTGTACACCTATACCTTTGTTTGCTAAGAGACTGAAGAGCTAGCACAGGTCACAAAATGAGCTGTTTATTCCCCATGAAATCTTTGACTATTTAGGGAAAACCTAACCCCAGCCTCCCACAAATCTTCCAAAAGAAAACTTCAAACTGTAAATACTCCAAGGTGCTTGATAACAGGAGCAGTTCAAACTTAAGCACTGCATGATTTAACTATCCCCCATCTGCTTTGTCGCCTCGTGGGAACTCCCAAGCAAATGCAGCCTCCCTGATGCTGCTTGATGCCGCCAAATGAGAAGCCTGGAATCGAAAACTGCTACATGACACTGCAGACAAATGATACTTCTCTGTGGCTTGGCTCCACACCTCTGGCAGCATTCATATAGCATGATTAATACTACTGGCTACAAATCCAGTGATTTAGTCTAGGTAAGGTTGAGAAGCATAAAGTTCTGTATCTCTTCACTGGCGTTGCTGACAAGAGCAATCTGTAGCAGAACATACCCTCCATCATGCTGGAAGCATTCTGGTGGTGCTGTTGCACTTTGCAGGAAAATCATTTCCAGCTAAATGACAATGCTTTACAAGGCATTTCTTATTCATAGTAACAGTAGGAGAGAAATCAATAGTACATTCACAGCTGATACAAGCAGCCCTCATTCTTCCTGTTCTGAAAAAAAAACCAAACCCAAAACAAAACAAAACAAAAAAACAACCAAAAAAAACTGCTGAGTAGTTCCTGAGTCTGGATAACTTCATTATCTAGCACTAGTCCCAATTGGTTGAAAAGTTGAAGGTTGAAAAGTTGAACAGAACCCAGTCTCCGAAGCCACAGAAATCCTGCATTCCAACTTCTGTCTGTCAAATTCATTGAAAGTGAATACTTCACATCACTGCACTTTTGAGCCAAGTCTGCTCTGAGGGAGTTGTATGCTACTAGTATTGGTTATGCTGCTAGACATCTCTGTCCCAATGCTAGGCTTGCAAGTGAGTGTATGTGAACAGCACGAATCTTTGTGTCTATATTAGGACGTGAACTGTTAGCTAACACATATTGTCTTGGTAAGGATGACTTATTCTCCCGTCCTGATTCTCAGTCCTTGCCCATTTCCCATCTTATCTCTTGTAGCCCATCATCATCTTTAGGTGTTACGAAACACATCACTGAAAAACCAGCAACATTTCTTCCAAGCACCATTGCAAGAGAAATGCTGCTTCTTTTATGCTTTGCATAGAAATTGAGCTCTGCTAACAACGGGAGATGATAATTTCTGCACAAGATGAAACTAGTAATTATCTGATCTCCTCAAATACGTGGGGTTTATTTTTCTTTTTGAACAAAGCAAACAGAGATGACTTTGCTCACCTCAGACAATGATTCATAGTTTTCTCTGCTTTCAGAGCATAGACAGATGCGAACTGTTACAATGAAGGGATTGTGCTATAATTCTTTTCCTTTGTACAATTTGATCACTGAGCACAATGTACTGCAATCCTTTTTTGTATCTATTGCAGCACCTAGAAATCCCAATTGATTATGAACATTCATCCTACAGGCTGTTTTATAGCCCACTAGTAAGAGATTCCAGTCCTCTGAAGCTGAAAATCACAGCAGTCAAGGAAAAGATGCATCCCCACTTTCTAAAAGAAGAACTAAGTTACAGAGCACCTGAGTGACCTACTAAAAGCTCTGTTCTTGGTTTCTTAATCAAGAAATACCTTAGACTTTTTAAGGAAAGCCATCTTGTGTGTTCTTGCAACTTGAGGACTTTGAATTTGGGGAATTTCCATCTGATAGTTCTGAGTGTGAGAAGCACGATTTGTTCCCTTCCAGTGGCAAAACATACAATTCATGCATGCAGGGATGCATGATGTAGGTTCTCTTGTCTTTACTTGTTATAAAGTAATTTGTGCAGTAGACATAAAGCAAGAAGCTGGGAAGACTTGGGAAAAAAATCCAAGAACTGTGATATGTGAAGAAAAATTGTGGCAATAGGTCAGTGAGCTGAGAGACCTACAGAACATGGCACTACAGGCAGAGTCATAGAAGAGATTGTACCTGGGTGACCCAGTACCACCCAGCAGCATACCCTGTGCTCCAATGGAAAAAAGAGGAAGCTGTGTCATTGCAGCTGTGCGACTGGGATGTTGTCCACTCAGTGCAAAGGTAGGGCTGGAATCATGAAGGCAGCAGAGCAGACACTGCATTTGACAATGAAAAAAATACCTTTTCCAAATTTTTTATTCTTCAGAAAAGAACAAGGTCTATGCTTAAGCCTGTTGTAAGACATTCTTTTTCTTTCTACATTGTTAATGAAGAAAATTCAGTTATAGAGAATTTGCTTTGAAATAATTTGATCTCTGTTACTTTCCATCCCCAGTTAAAAAAAACCCAAAAGAGATGAAATGTGATTTTCTTTATGCTTGGTGAATGAATGGACTGGTTGGTGCTGCATCCTGTCTGAAGGACAACCTCCTTCTCTTGGCTGCCCAGGGGAAAGCTTGGTGGCACAGGTGCCTTGGGAAGAAGTGCTGCTGCTCCCCAACAGGAGGAAGACTAGGGCTGTGCCACAGGGAGCTGGGCTGCCTCGTAACGCTGCTTAACATGACTGGAGGGGAGTAAGCCTGCAGACAGGTGCCACTGGGCAGAGCAGGGACACCTTGAGGAGCAGTACACAGATGAAGGAGCAACCAAGCCAGAGGAGCCAGGGAAGTGAGGAGGGCTCAACCAGCCCATCAGCTGGGGATGCTTGGACCCAGACATGGTGCCTCAGAACAACAATTCCTTCCACTCCTGCTTCTCCCCCAAGGTCCTGCCACACTTAATGCCAACAGTCCTCCTCCCATATGGTGGTCAGAGCACAACTAAGTTGACCCCAGAGCAGCAGTACAGCTGCCACGTCCTGATTTTCAGGAGAAATGCAACCTCTGCCTGCGTTCCCTACATGAGCATCCTCTGATTGGCTGTGACTTTCCTTGGAAAATTTTCTTACCCAAAGATATGTTGATTTAGACAGTCATGTTTATTTCTTTGTCTATATAAATACACATAGAAAAAAGCATTCAAATATGCATAAATATATATTTTACTTATTTGTGCACAGAGGCACCTTCTATATTCTCATATATATTTATCATAGCCTATACAAAGGATAGGAGCACATGGGAAACACAGGCCCATAAAAGTGGAAAGCCAGGACAAAGTTCCAACAGCAGAACACATGTGAGGTCAATAAATACAAACATTTCATTAGTCTTGTCACACTGGTGCCCTGGGATTGTATTTCCTTTTATCTATGTAGCTGATTTGTAAAACTGTACTGAGAAGCCACAGTCATGCAATATGTAATTTTCTCGTTGGCCTGGCAAATATTGAGGCTCTAAAGCTTTCTTCCAGTCTGTCAGAGATGTAGTAGGGATGTGCAGAGTTGTATGGAACACATTTTAACTATTTATTTTACCTTTGCACAAACTTCAGTACCTGGAGCCAGATGCAGGGTTGGTCTAGAGGACTCTAAAGAATGCAATGGCCTGCATAGGCTGCTCTTTAGTGAAAGAATTTGTCTTTGAACACATTTTTATTAGCAGATTTTTCATGATTATTCTAATGACTCTGAAGCGGCTTTCCAAATTATTTAATTAGTCTGCTGATCTTGGAGCAGTTTCTTTTCTCATAACATGAAATACTACTTCTCCAGCTGTTACAGAATGTGAGTCTGAAGATGCAAACCTTGTGTAAATTTTAAAGTCATGTTTCAATGTTTTAACATTGTGTGCGACAAGCTCTAGGGTGAAGTAAGAAGTTTCTTCTTACTAATATGAACTCATTAAAAATGTCTTCCCATTTCTTACACAGCTCAATTTTCCTCCGAACATCACGACTTTCTCACAGCAACAGATTCGTGGAACTGAATTTTGTATTACTTATCTGGCATTGAATACTCTACTCCTAGTCTCAGGAGAGAGTCAGTTGCTGCTTCCAACTATAAATGTGGCTTTTGAACCTGAATCAACAGTTTAACGACATCTTTATTATAATCAATAAATTTCTGATTAGGCAATGAGGTAGGTCTTAGTAATACATAGCAGGAGAACTGGTTAAAGTAATGTGAATGGAAAGTAATCTGGGAAAGATCATTTATAATATTATTAAAAAGTGACAGAACTATTATACTTTTTCCATTCCTCAAAAGATATATTTCTGCTTTTTCTGTCAATGGCAAGTGTCTCTTCCCATTCCTTTCTGTCATTTCTTTCTAGTTTCTCTTGGATAAAAAGGGTAATGCACCTGGGACAAGCGCATAGACCTGGGTCATTTTTTATCATGTTTGTTTAGCAACCAGTGCCATTCATGAGTACGGTATCTTTACTGCTACTGCATTACATTGCTACCTTTTTCTTCATGGAATGAACATGGGGTTTTTTTCACCTTGGGTAGTGGTTGACTACTACACATTTTCACATCTAGAAAACCATTAGGCAAAGGTAAAGAAAAAACACACTGAGAACTATTAAATACAAAGCTATCTGGAAATCCCTGAGTTAGAAGTTAGTAGAGGCCAGGAGTTATTTTCTCTGTTCTTATGCATTTTATGGCTGCTTCTGTCAGAGAAAGTGTTACAGTATTCATCACAGAAAAACCCTAATCGTGTTTATTTGTTTTGCAATACTGCATTCACAAGCAGTAGTACTGTTTCAATGCAACATTTTAATTTTCATTGGTGGTGTGATCCCATGAAGATAAGTTGCAGCTCTTGATTTGGTTTGATTTATTGTGATAAGCCATACTTTGTTTCTACAAGATCATGAGGAAATTCTTGTAAGAGTGAATAGATGACACCAATATTGTGTCAGGTAGCAGGTAATCTGCATCTCGGGGTCTCACTGTCTACTTGGAACATAACCTCTTACTATCAGTCCTCGCAGCAAATGCAGGCCTGGTTTATGTTGACATAAACCTCATGTGAAATCAATCATATTCAAGTGAGTTATATTGAGGTGAAGGGATTGTTAGAGTTTGGAACTAAAGGAAAATATAACAGGATGAACATGCAAGCAGAAAACGATAGAAATAATGGCATGAACTTCTCTGTGCCCAAGCATGAGATTTTTTAACTTTGGGGTCTGTGTCCATCCTTAAATAAAGATATGCAATTTTTTTTTCATGCATTACAGGTAAGGATCTCAAATATGAGATCTCATGTGTTCTCTCTTAGTTTGACTGCACAACCATAATTTCCTTCAGTCCTGGGATATCTTGAATAGGTTTACTTTGCTGTATTGACTTATGCTTCATTTGTTTATGCAAAATACTTCAGACTCAGTGTATTTCATATATGAGCAAACCCCAAGTATTATGACCCTACTAGAAGTTTCATTTTCTTAAGTAATTTGCATTCCTTCATCTCTCTACAAGTTCTAAGATCCTTGTTCATCCTCAGGTTACCTTTATGATTACACCCAGGTGTTGTGATACCATCATGTGTATATGCGTGTTACACACCTCCATTTATGAGCATTAATTTGAAATGAGATTCAAATAAATGTAAGATTCAGTAAACCTCCATGAAAAGCAGAAGCATCTTGTGATAAATGAAGCTTCAAGCTCCCAGAGTACTCAACCATCTCTCTATCCTTCTAAATCTTTTATTGCTTCATTTTTGCCTAGATGGGAAGTGAAGGCTTTCTATGACTCTGGAGTGGAAAATCCTGTAAGTTTTCCAAATCAGAATTTCATTTTAAGAGTTTTTGCACAGAGAATGTCTGTAGACAAGGGCTATAATATGAATGGTCATTTTCAATGCTGTTCTAATTTGCAAGGAACTAGGGAAGCATCTAAGGCATGAGCAAAAAGAGTAGAATCTTCTGAATAGACTCTGATTTCCGTATTATTATGTAATATAAATATTCATTGTAAAAATATAAAATGTTCAAGAAATTGAATATTTCCAACAAGAGAGAGAACCCATTTACAAAGTATCAAGGCAAGTTGCTCCAGTGATACCTCTGTCAGGAGGATTTAGATCGTACACCTGCTGTCTCCTGCTGGGATAATTGGTAAAAAAAAAAAAAAAAAAAAAAAAAATAAAATAATTTTAA